>QAOC01051918.1:4576-70919 GCA_003255005.1 Begonia fuchsioides | reverse complement strand
AAAAATTGAGAGAATTCCTTTGGGGTGGTTTTGTCGGTACCCAAAAAAAACACCGGAATCAACCTGGGGTGTTTGGATTTAGGAGAAATTATTCTCAAAATGAGAATGGGATGGCTGGAAAACAAGTTTTTGGAGACAGAGTCTTTGAAGCGGCAAACTTCAAAGGAGAGAGATAAAATTTGAAAAGATAAATCTTTATTCAATAAAATCTGCCAATTATATTTGCATGGGGATGATTAAATAGAAAATTAAACTAAAACATGCTTATCATCGGACGGCCTAGATCATTTCCAAGAACACAAATGAGGAGCCTTCATGGGACGCTCTTCCTATGCTCCTCCTCCAGCTCATGAGGCTCCAAGGAAATGTCCTAAATATCCTACCAAATGATAATTAGCTTACCCTAGAAATCCCATGCAAATCCATGTAACCGACGTAAAAAAAAACCTTAGTTCGGGAAAATAAAAATCGAATGCAAAAACATAAAGGAAATAACTTTTATTCTTCAATTCTCCCAAAGGCTTTAGGAGTGCTATTCTTCTTGAGTGGAATTGGATAGGAATTCTCCATGTTTTTCCAAGGTATTCGGACCTGGATTTAGCGTCAAACCGATCGTGGATGGCTCTTTCTTCCAAACTTTTGTGTGAACCGGTTTATCCTTGTCTAATTCCAAGGGTGCCAATAATTTGATATTGAGTAAAGCTTCTCCTGCAAAAATAACAAACTTGTTAGAAGGATCCCGAGCTAAGGATTTGGTGATGGCTCCCTTAAGTGTAGACCAAAGCATGTCATCCTCACGGGGTACTTTAGGATTTGTCCTTAGTGTGCTACGGGAACCAGGATCGCACACACTTGATCGGACTTGTCGCTTTTCACGTAACTGGGGAAGTCGCGTGTACGGCGATCGGGAAATTGGTTCGGGCTAATTTAAGGTGGGGTTTGCGGAAGTGTAATATGGTAGGAATGAGGATGTTTGGTGGTGGAAAATATGGAATGGCTCGGTAGAATGCGGGGATGACTCGGTGGTGAATGTATGGACCGGGATCGGCTTGTGGAGGAATTTGAAGGCTCGGGGATGAAGATGGTGTAAGGTAATGAATGAAGGCAATTCAATACTTCAGCGATCAAAGTATTGAACTCGGTAGACCTTGAATGTCTTCTCAGATATGACGCATTGATGAACACTCGAGGGTTGATATGACTCGGCCAGATATGACTCATCGGAGGGGAAATATCAGAGGGAGCTTCGATCCTTTCGGGAAGAAGGTGCAATGCACAATTTTTACTAAAATTCTCTATATTGAAAACGGAAATCGATTACAATACTTAAAGACATAAAATTGAACTAACTATCTAAGAAGAAGGAAGCTTTCGGCCTTTGGATTGATCAAACGCTTCATGTTGACTTTTGGAGAAGTCCATGTGCGTGATTCTTGGTCGGAGGATCTGATTCATGCAGGTTCCTCGTGGGTTGGTTCGAAAGTCGACCGAGGTTGTCTTGGTTGACCGAGAGGTGCTCATGGTTGATTGAGAGTGTGCGTCGGGTGAGTGGAGCTCCGAACAAATGAGAGATTGGCTCGAGCCAATCTGGATCCGAGGCTTCTAAAGTCTCCTCGGTGGTCAACTTGATGTAGCGCACGGTCTCGTTCGTTGATGGTCCGATGATGACTCGAGCATGTGCGTGGGCACGTCCAAATGGGCCGAACCGGCGGGCGTGCATGTGCGATCTTCAAGGGATCCGTGAGTTTGTTGAGCAAAGCTGTTGATTGAAGATCCTATGATGATTCAACAGCTGGTTCATGGATTTTTTGCATGAGAATCCCTTGTGGTTCGCTGGTGGATCGGTGATCGGTCTTGTTCGTGTGTGTNTGGGCACGTCCAAATGGGCCGAACCGGCGGGCGTGCATGTGCGATCTTCAAGGGATCCGTGAGTTTGTTGAGCAAAGCTGTTGATTGAAGATCCTCTGATGATTCAACAGCTGGTTCACGGATTTTGTGCATGAGAATCCCTTGTGGTTCGCTAGTGGATCGGTGATCGGTCTTGTTCGTGCGTCTGATGGAAGATCTTTGGTCATCAAGAAGATATGCTCGTGCGAATCTGAACCTCTTCCTTTCCTTGACCAAATAAGTGAATAACTTGACAAATAAAGTCAAGTTGCCGAAAGAGTTTGGTCAGGGTCTTCGGGTTGGCCGATAGTGGGTCGAGCCTCGTGAGAGACTCGGCCATCTTGGGCTTCCAATGGTGCATTCAGCGTCCTTTGTCTTGAGACTTCTTGCTTTCTTCACTAAGTCTTCTAAATGCTGAAAATAAACTAAGGTGACCAGGCTCGGCGTTGGGTGGGGCCGAGGAGTCGGGCTCCGTGAGAGAGCGCGTGATCCAAAGGGATCAGACCGTGCGTTCACTCACGTCGACCACTTATTCCTATGGGCCGAGATTCTAGTGAGTATCGGCCACGTTGGCTGCCTTGGACTTGCTGGTCGCCGAGGGGTGGTCGATAGGTGGGCCGGTGTGCGTGTCGGGGCCGGGAATGGCCGAGCACCATGTGATGGAGTGCTTGGGTCGTTCTCGATCATGCTCGGAAGGTGGGCTCGTTGGGCTGGTCGGGGCTAAATCCGTGATGTGCTCGGGTTGCACATCAGTCCTCAAATCTGATTGTTGTTCAAGCTCATCATCGTCCTCTTCTTCATCATTAATATACGGTGATAGGTCCTGAACATTAAACATGGCAGAAACTCCGTCTTCCTTGGGTAGTTCTACCTTGTATGCATTAGGGTTGATTTTCTCGATAATTTCGAAAGGTCCATCAGCTCAAGGAGCTAGTTTAGATCCTCATTGGTTTGGAAAACGTTCTTTCCTCAAATGTAACCAAACTAAATCTCCTTCTTTAAAGTTCACCTCTTTTCTTCCTCGGTTCGCATAACCTTTCATGGAGTTGCTTCACTAATTCGGCTTTCTTTGCTCCATCCGGATTGATAACTTCTTTAGATTGAATTGGCACGAGGTCTAGCTTGGTGAGAGGGTTGAATCCGTAAACCACCTCAAATGGACTTGATTTGGTCGCACTATGCACGCTTCGGTTGTCAGCAAACTCCACATAAAGTAGTTGTATGTCCCAATTCGTCAATTTCTTGTTTACCACACTCCTTAATAAGCTTCCTTAAAGTTTGGTTAACCACTTCCATTTTTCCATCGGTTTGAGGATGAAACGAGGTACTAAAGAGTAATTTTGTTCTGAACTTTTGCCATAAGGTCTTCCAAAATGCACTTAAAAATTTGATGTCTCTATCCGAAACTATGGTTTTTGGAATACCATGCAATCTTACCACCTCCTTGAAATATAATTCGGCGACGTGAATTGCATCATCGGTTTTAGCACAAGCCACAAAATGAGCCATTTTGGAAAAATGGTCTACAACAACCATAATATAATCTTTTGAGCTACAAGTACGGAGGAGGCCTAGCACAAAATCCATACTCACTTCCGTCCAAGGATGATTAGGCATGGGAAGAGGTAAGTACAAGCCGTGAGGAAGCAACCTACTCTTAGCCTTCTTACATATTATGCATTTCTCCAACACTTTGTGAATGTCCCAAAACAAATGAGGCCAATAAAAGTGTTCCTTAAGAATCTCCTTTGTTTTCTTCTCCCCAAAATGACTAGCTAGACCGCCACCATGCGCTTCTTTTATAAGTGATTCCCGAAGGCTCCCTCTAGTAATACATAACTTCCCTCCTTTAAACAAGAAACCTTCCATGATATAATATCCACATTCAACTTTCTTAAGACCTAACTCATACCATTTGTAAGCTTCTTTTATCCAATCAAAACCCAAAAACTTAGAATTCAACTCGGTTAAAAGAACATACCTCCTTGATAATGCATCGGCCACCACATTTGATTCACCCTTCTTGTATTTGATGATATAGGGAAATCTTTCAAGGAACTCCACCCATTTGACATGTCTTTGATTCAACTTTCCTTGGCTCTTGATGTGTTTTAGTGCTTGGTAATCTGAGTGAATGATAAACTCCTTAGATAATAAGTAGTGTTGTCATACCTCTAAAGCTCGGATTACCGCATACAATTCCTTGTCATAAGTTGAGTAGTTGAGCACGGCTCCCTTAAGCTTCTCACTAAAGTAGGCAAGTGGTCTTCCCGCTTACATAAGGACTGCGCCTATTCCAATTTTAGAGGCGTCACACTCTACCTCAAACACCTTTTTGAAATCCGGAAGGCTTAATGCTGGTGCATTACAAAGTCATTGTTTGATGAGATCGAAGCTTTCTTGACAACTCATCATTCCAAATCCTTTCCTTTCTGAGTGCAATCGGTTAAAGGGGCCACGATGGAACTAAAAACCTGTACGAAACGTCGATAAAAGGAAGCTAGGCGAAACTCCTTATGTCGGAGATGCTCTTAGGAACCAGCCAATCTCGAATAGCTTCAACTTTAGCTTCATCAACTTCCATGCCCTTTCTTGAAATAATAAACCCCAAAAATTGTATCCTTTCTTGTACAACAAATGCACACTTCTTCAAATTCCCAAATAGCTTGAAATCTCGGAGCTCAATGAATAACATTGAGGTGCTTTTGGTGGCTTGATAAATTTTCACTATAAACCAAGATGTTCCCAAAATATACCACTGCAAAAACTCCCAAGAACTCTTTTAGGACAAAGTGCATCAGCCGCATGAAGGTGCTCGGGGCATTGGATAATCCAAAGGGCATAACAAGCCACTCATAGAAGCCATACTTATTATTGAACGGCATCTTCCATTCATCCCCTTCTTTCATTCTAATTTGGTGATAACCACTTTTGTGATCTGTCTTCGAAAAGCACGAAGCACCACTGATTTCATCCAATAAATCTTCTAACCAAGGGATGGGAAATCTATATTTGATTGTGATTTAGTTTATGGCACGACTATCAATACACATACGGAAACTTCCATCTTTCTTTGGTACTAATAGTGCCGGTACGGAACAAGAACTCAAGGATTCTCAGATATGTCCCTTGTCAAGGAGCTCTTGCACTTGTATGTTTAATTCTTTAGCTTCTTCAAGATTGAGTTGATGGGAGGGTCGGTTTGGAAGTACGGCTCTTGGTTGAAAGTCCATTTGATGCTCAATCCCCCGAAATGGTGGTAACCCTAATGGTAATTTTTCTGGGAAAACATCTTGATATTCTTCAAGTAATTCAAAGATCACCAGGGGGGACTTCTCCCAATTCTTCTACTCTTTCCCGAAACATAATAAGCACCATTGTGTCTCCTTCGAAGATTGATCTTAACAATTCTTTCTTGGTCATGAACAAGCTATTTTTTGATAAAATTTCCTTCATTGCAAACTCATCTTTCGCTACTTGTTCCGGATCGAGGGGCATTAGCTTGATTGTTCATCCACCAAACTTGAAGGCATAGTGGTTGGTGAACCCATCATTGATAACTTTTCGGTCAAATTGCCAAGGTCTTCTGAGTAAAAGATGGCTAGCACTCATTGGGACAACATCACATAACACGTTATCCTTGTATTTCCCGATCACAAAATTTATCCTTACTTGATTGGCTACCTTAAAGTCATCTTTGTCATTCAACCATCTTAGCTTGCAGGGTTTTGGATGAGTAGAGGTTTCTATCCCAAGCTTTTCTACAAGGTCCCGTGAGGACACGTTGGTGCAACTCCCTCCATCTATTATCATCGAACAAGTCTTCTCTTGAATTGAGCACCGGCTATGGAAAATATTTTCTCTTTGAAGATCCTCAAGTTAACTTTGAGAGGTGAGTGTACGTCAGACAACCATTAATAGGGATCCCTCTTGAGCATGGCAAATCTCTTTGTCTTCTTCTTTTGATTCCATGTCATTGCTCGGTTTCTCCTTTAGTTCATATTCACTTATCACCTCATTAGTTCCTTCTTTGATAATCATGACACGTTTATTTGGGCATTGGGTGGCAATATGTCCAAGTCCAAGGCACTTGAAGCATTTGATTTCACGGGTTCAGGATTGATTAGGGTCTATGACCGGTTTTGTTTCTCGTTCTTTTTTTTTGTATCAATGGTTTTTCACTAGGGATTTTTACCTCGGGCTTGACGAATGGCTTGTAAAGAGTATTTGATTTATGAACAAATTTGTTGGATGTCCCCTTACCTCTTCTCTTCACGTGCCTTCCCACCTTCAAGGCTAATTGAATCACCGAATCAAAGTTGTCGAGAGGGTATAATTCTACAACATCTCCAATCTCCCTATTCAACCCTCTTAGGAACCTCACTAAAATTTGCTCCAATGGCTCGGCAAGATCACATCTTAGTCGTAAAGTCTTGAATTTGGTCAAGTAATCTTCTACCGAAAGAGACAATTGTTTCAATGTTTGTAATTGTAGAAAGAACTCTTGCTTGTAATGTAACGGTACAAACCTTTTTCACATGACGGTTTTCATAGCTTTCCAAGTTGAAATATTTTCCTCGCCGTCTCACCTCCTTTGCTCCAAGGAAACTACTTGCAGTTTGAATTTTTTGGAATAATTGTAACATTCTAAAATCTTGTGAACTTTCTACATCCAATCAAGAAAGATGTTGCCATTACAGACGCCATTAAAAGAGGGAATAGATACCTTGATGTTCTTCATGTCATCTTCTCGGTAAGATGGCACATAGACTTCGAAATCTTCATCCTCCGAATCTTCGAGTATGAATTCCTGAGACCTCCTTACCCTACTCTCAAATCTCTGTCAATGAGAGGCTTTCGGTTAAGGCTTCTTGGTGGTTGCAAGAGTCTCCACTTGATGTGTTAATGGTCAGGTCTTTGAAATACTTCATCCATTTGTCCTTGAGAACTTGATTCGGGGTGGTCCAGACTGGGGTTGCAGAGGGGTTAGGGTTTGGAAGTGGTATCCGATCTGGGTTGTATTGAGACCCACTTTTTGTGGTCATTTTCAATCCACAAATGGCTATAAATCAGAGGGTATGAAGGGTGGGAAGGGTCTTTGGCTCTGATACCAAATGACACGAAATTGAAAGAGGGGAAGAGAAAATGGGACAACCGATTAGGAATTGACAAAAATCTCAAAAATTGAAGGCAAACCCTTCAGCCAATTATGAGATATCCAATCAAACAATAGCTAGGGTTTGACTGGGAAGCTCCGAAAAATCTGGGATTTTGAGGAGGGAAACATTTGAATTCAAAAATAGGGTTAGGGGACGAATCTGGGGCTGATTTTTGGAGGGGTGATAGAGGGGTAAAAGATGATGATATTCCAAAATTTGAAGACAAATGATATTGGGGACATGAAGATATGCTAAACAAAAACTCGGCTGGTCAAGGAGGAATTTTAGGGTTTCACCAAATAAAGAATTCCAAATCGGGGATGATTTTGAATTACTCTTCTCAATGAATGGGAATGTATTTTGGGACGAGGTTGAGGATGAATCTGGATAGATGGATGAGGAAGAGATCTCTCAAATATTGAGAGAATTCCTTTTGGGGAAATATTTGGTTTGGTCTGTACCCGAAAAACACACCGGAAATCAACCCAGGGTGTTTGGATTTAGGAGAAATGATTCTAAAAATGAGAATGGAAAGGATCTAGGATCCACAATCTCACCCTAAGACCATGAAAGTGCTGGAGGAAAGTGGTAAGGATTAATCGTTTGCTCAGAAAATGTTCAACTCTGAGGGGTTTGTCTCTCGGTGGCCGGAAAACAAGTTTTCGGAGACCGAGTCTTTGAAGTGGCAAACTTCAAAGGGGAGAGATGAAATTTGAAAAGATAAATCTTTATTCAATCAAATCTGCCAATTACATTTGCAAATAGAAAATTAAACTAAAACATGCTTATCATCGGACGTCCTAGATCATCTCCAAGAACACCAATGAGGAGCCTTCATGGGACGCTCTTCCTATGCTCCTCATCAGCTCATTAGGCTCCAAGGAAGTTTCCTAAATATCCTCCAAAATTAGAATTACCTAACCCCAGAAATCCCATGCAAATCCATGCAACCGGCGTAAAAAAAACCCTAGTTCGGGAAAACAAAAATCGAATGCAAAAACATAAAGGAAACAAGTTTAATTCTTCAATTCTCCCAAAGGCTTTAGGAGTGCTATTCTTCTTGAGTAGAATTGGATAGGAATTCTCCATGTTTTTCCAAGGTATTCGGACATGGATTAGGCGTGAAACCGATCGTGGATGGCTTTTCCTTCCAAACTATTGTGTGAACCAGTTTATCCTTGTCTAATTCCAAGGGTGCCAATAAATTGAAATAGAGTAAAGCATACCCTGCAAAAAGAAAAAACTTGTTAGAAGGATCCCTAGCTCAGGATTGGGTGATGGCTCCCTTAGGTGTAGACCAAAGCATGTCAAAAACTCTCAAAAGTCACCGGATATTACTCACTGGAGGGCCGAGTCTTTGGTGCCAGAAACACAACCAAGGAATTATGCAAGAAGTACAATGGTCCACAAAGCTTATCTCCAACATTCACCTTGGAGATTATCCTCCTCCCAGGTGATAGAGAGAGAAACAAGGTGAAATAAATCTCATGAGACCCACGAAAACCCATGAAACTCACGGCTTACCCATGAAACCCATTAATTTTTCTCCCTGGTAGCTTTCTTTCACTAGACTCTCTGTAAACACTTTGGACGACTAAAAAAATGGTGTCCAAGTTTAATGTTCGAAAACTCTATAAAAAGCTTGTAAAGTTGGCTACATTTCTCATGGGGACATTATTTTTAGAGAAGTCGAGGACGGCTTTCAAAATGGTTGAGAAAGCATCGGAGGTCCGATCGTGCTAGATCCAAATATGGTACCCATGTTTTGTTGCTTGGACCACTAGCATGTGGTACCATCTTCACCAAAAGGTATCCAAGTTGGATCCCTAAAATGGCCTCAAATCGCCATGAACAAAATATAAAGTTTTGTGCAAAAATCAAACCTTAAATCTATGTGTTATATTTAATTTTTCCAAGGGAACATTCTACCTCCACTTGAGTCATGGCTTGACTTCAAAAGGGAATGATTAGGCTGCTCCATATCCACATTGGTTGTCCTCTAATTTCTCATTTCCTTGAAATGGCTCTTGGGCCAAGGTTTGACTCCAATTCGGTGAAGGCTTGAAGCCGACTAAGGTTGAATTCTTCAATGAAACAAGGAGCTACAAAATTAGCAAACATATTAGATAAACATTTATGGAAAAATAATTTTAGGGCCATCCATATCATGTCAAGAGGAANCCACATTGGTTGTCCTCTAATTTCTCATTTCCTTGAAATGGCTCTTGGGCCAAGGTTTGACTCCAATTCGGTGAAGGCTTGAAGCCGACTAAGGTTGAATTCTTCAATGAAACAAGGAGCTACAAAATTAGCAAACATATTAGATAAACATTTGTGGCAAAATAATTTTAGGGCCATCCATATCATGTCAAGAGGCAAGCCTGAGGTGGCTTAACCAAATGTTTTCCTCCAACACTTAACTCACTTGTTACATACTCTAACCATACTTCTTATTTCTTAAAGCATTCATTTCAAAGGTGTCTTTTAACACACTACCAACAATACTTCATGATGCACTTATCAAGATTTAACAATGTAATTTACATTTATAATAACTAAGGTACACCCTCCTTATTTGAAATTTTGTCCCCAAAATTTACACACTAAAAGAGTTTAGGATATTTTTCTTCAATGTCTCGTCGTCTCTCCCAAGTGGTCTCCTCTATCCAGTGATTTCTCTATAGTACTTTGACTAAGGGGATTTGCTTGTTCCTTAGTTCTTTGATCTTTGAGTCTAATATCTTAACTGGTTATTCTTCGTAAGTCAGAGCTGGATTTACCTCAATGGAACTCAATTTGATTACTTGGTCCGGATCTTGCATGGACTTCCTTAACATTGATATGTGGAACACATCATGTACACCTTGCATGGATAATGGTAGATCCAATTTGTATGTTGTTTTTCCAATCTTCTTAGCAATCGGGAAGGGCTCGATGAACCATGGAGCTAGCTTCCCCTTCTTGCCAAAGCTCTTTATCCCCTTAAATGGGGAAACCTTCAAATATACCTCATTTCCTTCTTCGAACTCCAACTCCATCCTTTGTTGGTCTGCATAACTCTTTTCTCGGCTTTGCGCCACTTTGATTCTTTTTCTAATTACCTGCACTTGATCTTTGGTTTGCTACAACATCTCGGGACCATAAAATTGAGCTCAGCGACTTTGTCCAAATATAGAGGCGATCTACACTTTCTACCGTATAGTGCTTCATACGGAGCCATGCCAATCGTGGCTTGATACCTATTATTATAGGTGAATTCTACCAATGGTAAAAGCTTATTCCAAGTCATTCGGAACTCTAGCACACATGCTCTTAACATATCCTCAAGAATCTGGATTGTTCGTTCGGTCTCGCCATCGGTTTGAGGATGAAATGTTGTGCTTAAACTTAAGCTCGTCCCCATAGCTTTTTGTAAACTCTTCCAAAATTTAAATGTGAATTTTGGACCATGATACAACATTATGGAGACTGGGACTCCATGCAGCCTCACGACTTCCTGGATGCACAGTTCTGCGTACTTGTCCATGCTCGAGCTTAAATTGATGGCGAGGAAATTAGCTGATTTCGTGAGTCTAGCTACTACAACCCATATAGTGTCTTACTCTTTAGTGGTCTCTGGTAATCCTACCATGAAGTCCATTGCAATGTGCTCCCACTTCTATTCAAGGATTGGTAAAGATTGCAAGGTTCCAGCCGATCTTTGATGTTTAGTTTTAACTTGTTGGCAATATGACACAAATCTACATGCTTTGCCACATCTTCTTTCATACCCGGCCACCAGAAGTGTTGTTTCACATAACGATACATCTTGGTACTCCTGGGATGCATCGAGAACATTGAGGAGTGTGCCTCTCTTAGAATGTCTTTTCGTAGTTCTGAATTGTCTGGTACATACCACCGGTTCCCATACTTTAGAATATCATCCTTTGAATAATGTAGTTTGTAGGAAACCGTCTCTTTGCCCAACACATACTTTCTATAGATTGGGTTGTCTTTCTGAGCAATCTTTATCCTTTCCCAGATATTGGGCTTAATTGTCATGGCCACCAATATAGAGCTTAAATCGAAAATTACTTCACTTGTAGAAAGTATGAATAAGTAATTCATATTGGTGACTTTGAAATTAAGTACCATATAGGAAAAGCCAATGTGGTTGTGGAAGCTCTAAGTAGGAAGTCAATTTCTCGATCAGGCAGTAAACTTAAAAGATTGTTCAAGAAAACTTCAGAAAACTCTCCAAGAACTTGAACGTCCTGTAATTCGATCTTGGCTTGTTTCTGTATATCCATCACATTCGCCAAGAAACACTCACATCCCATTAGTAATAATTGTCGAGTTTCCATACAAGACACTATAGGTACTTGTCGATCACAAATATGCTTACATTAGAATTTCCTGAATTTACCCTGTTTTTCTCTCAAATTACAACAACCATAACTTAAGTTATCAAATTCCAATTCTTATGAATAAGTAACGAAAATCACACATAAGGTATCTACTATAATTCATTTGAAGACTTTAAATTTAATTTGGTAATAAAAAATCTTATAAAATCCGTATCTTTAAAATCGGACATATTAATCCTGCTTTTGTATGGACATGGTAACACCTTATTTTTCATGCCATTTTCATTAATCAAAACCATACTCGAACTCTTATCACTTCAATATAGGGTATAGAAGAACACTTAAATCAACAAAAATCATACCTTTGCCCTAACTTTGCGCTCCTCCTTCTAGTTATTTAAACTCACAAAACACACTTGATTTTCACCTCTCACACTAAACTTCCAACTTCAGCTTCAACCTTATGTTTCCCATCATACGAAACTTCAGAGAATTTAAGGATAATAATGAGAATTCCGTGCATCAAATGCCAGCTGAAGGTGAAGAATCAAACATGAGGTGAAGAGGCAAGCATGAGGAGGATAGGCAAGCATGAGGTGAAGAGGCAAGCATGAGGTGGAGAGGCAAGCATGAGGTGGCTTCACCAAATTTTCTCCTCCAACACTTAACTCACTTGTCACATACTCTAACCTTACTTCTTATTTCTTAAAGCATTCCTTGCAAAGGCATATTTTAACACACTACCAACAATACTTCATGATGCACTTATCAAGATTTAACAACGTAATTTACATTTATAATAACTAAGGTACTTAAATGGCTTGGGTGTTACACCCAAAGCCTAAGCCTGAGGCCTTAAGCTCAAAGCCCAAAGCCCAAAGCCCAAAGCTATATGCCCAAAGAAAAGACCAAAGCCTAAAGCCAAAGCCCTAAGCCTGAAGACCTAAACCTTGCCTAATCCAAAAGTTTAAAGCCATCATCTTAATGCTCAAAGCCCAAAACCCTGGGATCAAAGCCCTTTTCACTAAGCCCAAAGCCCAAAGCCTTAGGCCCTAACATAAATCCCTAAGCACATAGCCATCAAATTTAAGCATTAAGCCTTAAGCCCAATGCTCAAACCCCAAAGCCCAAAGCCCTAATCCCAATGCCAAAAGCCCAAATAAGAAGTGCATTAGCCCAAAGCCTAAAATAAAAGACCTAAGTCAAAAGCCTAGAGCCCAAAGCCCAAGCTCAAAGGCCAAAGCCCAAAGCTTTTAGCGGAAAAAAAGGTCGAAGAGAAGCCATAAGCCTAGAGCTAAAGCCCTAAGCCTAAGGAAATAAGCACAAAGTTTAAAGTCCTAAGCTTAGTGCTCAAAGCCCTGAGCCCAAAGCCTTTATCACCAAAGCGCAAAGCCCACAACACAAAGATCAAATCCCAAACAAAAGTTCCTAAGACATAAGCCATAAATTTCAAGCCCTTATCCCTAAACTCTAAGTCCTCAAACCCAAGCAAGAAGCCTAAAACCAATAACCTTATTAACCCTTATGCCCTAAATCAGAAACCTAATGCCCAAAGCCAAAAGCCCTAAGCCCAACCCCTTTTCACCAAACTTCTTTGCTCTATCTCGTGTCATATTTCCTTCCATGCTTGAGCTAGTTTCATTTAGTTCTTCCTATTTGCTCTTCATGATCTCTTTATCATTTCCTCCTTTAAAATTATTTTTTTTAAATCATCTTCTGCATCTTAAGAAGATAAATCATAAACATTGAATATGGCACTATCATTATACTCACTTGGAAGATCTAAATAGTAAGCTTTATTATTGATGTGCTCGAGAATTTGAAAGGGGCCATCTCCCCGTTGAAGTAGTTTAGATTTTCTTTGGTTAGAAATCGGTCCTTGCATAAATGCAACCACACCCAATATTCTAGTTCAAAAGTGACACTTCATTGTCATTTGTTAGCGTGTTTCATGTATTGTTCAATTCGTTTCTCAGTATTTTACCTTACAGTCTCATGAAGCTTCTTAACATGTTCTGCTTTCTTGTTTCCATTTAAACAAACACGCTGAGAAACAGGTGAAAGAGGTAAATCCAGAGAAGTTAGTGGATTAAAACCATATACGATTTCAAAAGGTGAAAACTTAGTTGATGAATAAACTGAGCGATTATAAGTAAATTCAATATGTGGTAGACACTCTTCACAACTATTAATTTTTGTCTATATGATGGATCGTAGTAATGCTGATAAGGTCCTATTGAAACCATTGTTTGGTACCTAATTTACCCAACAATGTTTTCCAAAAATAACTCAAAAACTTTGCAACTCTATACAATGGTCTTAGTAATCCCCTACATCCTAACAATTTCTCAAAATAAAAAAACAAATCCGCAATATGGATCACATCATCAGATTTAAGTCATTAGCACTAATACTAAAGGCCAAAGCCTTAAGCCCTAATCGCTTTACGCAGCGCCTTAAGCAGAAAGCTTCAATTTCTAAGCCTAAAGCCCTAAGCCTTAAGCTATTAGCACTAATCCTAAAGGCCAAAGCCTTAAGCCCGAAGCCCTAAGTTCTAAGTCTTAAGCCTTAAGCCCAACACTCAAAGCTCTAAGCCCTAAGCCTAAAGCACAAAGATCTGTGCCTTTAGTATTAAAAACTAAGCCCTAAGCTAGAATCCCAAATTCTGATGCCCCAAGCCCAAAAACCCAAAGCTTTAAGTAAAAAAAGAAGCCCAAAGCCCAAAGCCTAAGCCCAAATCCAAAAGCCCAAAGCTTTAAGAAATAAGTTCTAAGTCTAAGTTCTAAGTTTTAAAACTAACAAGCTTTAAGAATGGGAAGGGAAATAAAAAGGGCTTCTGGTGAGAAAGAAAGGAAGAAATGGGCCGGAAATAGGTTATATTAAGGAAGGGAGTTCTTGGGTTACATACGGAGTTTTCAACCAAGATTTGGAGGTGTTATTTGAAGTTGAGAGAAGAGATTAACTTCCAAAAATGAGGGTAAAAGCTTTGGGGAATCAAAAGTTATGCAGAGGGGAGTATCGGATGCCAAAGAGGTGCTTATCGGGGAAGAAACGGGGTTGGTCAGAAAATGAGAAGTCATCGGAGATGGAGATGAGCTAAGGGGGATTAGGTGCTTACCCAAAGACCACAGAGAGTGGCTGAAGACATGTAGCACAACCTAGCTCACCCTAGCTATGAAGGGAAGCCAAAACCTTGAAGGAACACTCTCGGGTAGCCAGATATTACTCACCGAAGAGCCGAGTGTTGGAGTCTGAAACCGGCCAAGGAAGGAGATGCAAAGCGCTCTTTTAGATTCGAATTCCACTAAGTACAAAGCTCGGTGATGAGGGAGTGTTAATCTCCTTCACATAAGAGAAGAGAGCCATAATCGGATGGCATAGAAATGCTTACCCGATTTGGTGTGGCACAAAAAGAAAGGTGGGCAAGGACCACCCAACATATACCTAATTTTGGGGAGACCAAGGGGAAGCGGTCCCCGAATTTGGTTCCCTTTTCATCGGCTGCCAACCAAACACTCCTGAAAACACAAACCCATGAAAAAGATAAAACTCACTCCAAACCCATGGAAACCCACACCAAACCCATGCAAAACCCATAAAACCCTAAATAATTGTTTTTGCAAATTTAAAAAGGAAATAAAAAAACCTAGAAAAAAAAAGAAGGCCCTAAGCCATAAGCGTAAGGCCCTAAGCCCTAATCCCTAATACTAAAGTGCTAAGCCTTAATCCATAAGTCTTAAGCTCTATGCCTAAAGCCCTAAGCCGTAAGCCCCAATTCCAAAGCCCTAAGCCATAAGCCCTAATTCCAAATCCCTAGCCAAAAGCCTTAAGCCTAAAGACCAAAGCCCATTGCTCTAAGCTCTAAGCTCTAAGTCATAACTTAAGCTCGAACCCTATGCCCTATGCCTTAGGCCTTGAGTCTTAAAGCCAAAGCTCAAACCCAAAGCCCAAAGATCAAAAACCAAAGACCAAAGCCCATAGACCTAAGCTCTGAGCCCTAATCCTAAGCCCTAAGCCCTGAGCCCAAGCCATATGCCCTAAGTCCTAAAACCTAAGCTCTAACCCCTAATCCCAAACCCCTAAGAAGAAAGCACAAAGCGAAAGCCCAAATCCCTAATTCCTCAGCCCAAAGTCCAAAGCCCTAATCCCAAAGTCCGTAGCCCTAAGACCTAAGTTTAAAGCCCTAAGCCTAAAGTCCAAAAGACCTAATATCTAAGCCCTAAACCCTAAGCCCTTAGCCTTAAATCCTAAACACTAAGCCCAACAACCAAAGCCCTTTGACTAAACCAAAAAGCCCTAATTCCTAAGCCCTAAGCCCTAAACCCTAAGCCATAACTACTAGGCCCTAAACCATGAACCTTAATCCTTAAGCCTTAAGCCCAAAACCCAAAGCCCAAGGCCTTAGCCCAAAGCGCTAAGCCTAAAGATCAAAGCCCAAACCACAAATCCCTAAGATCTATGCTCTAAGCTCTAGGCTTTAAGCACTAAGTACTAAAATATAAGCCCTAATCCCTGCCCTAAGCTCAAAGCCTTATACTCACAGCCATAAGCTCAAAGCTCTAAGCAATTATCCCTAAACTTAACGCCCTAATCTAAATCCCAAAGCCCAAAGCCATAAGCCATAAAACCTTAGTCCTAAGCCCTAAGTCATAAAACCTTAGCCTCAAGCCTTAAGCCCTAAGCACAAAACAAAAAGCCAAAAGCCAAAACCCCTAATCCCAAAGCCCAAAACTTAAACCTTTAAGACTAAAGCACAAAGCCCAAAGCTTAAAAAATGAAGTCCGCAAACCCAAGCCCGAAGCCCTTTTCAATAAGCTCTAAACTGTTAACCCAAAGCCTAATGCCCAAACCAAAAAGCACTTATCCCTAATCCATATACCCAAAGCCTAAAGCCTAAATCCATAAGCCCTAAGCTCTAAGTCTTAAGCCCTAAGCCCTAAGTCTTATGCCCTAAGCCTTAAGTCCTAAGCCCTACAACCTAAACCCTTAGCCCAAAACCTTATGCCCAAGCATTAAGACCAAAGCCCAAAACCTTTGTCTGAAGCCAAATCCCTTAGCCCTAAGCCCTAAGACGTAAATTCTCAGCACTAAGCCCTAAACCCTCAGCGCAAAGTCCCAACCCCTCAGGCCAAAGCTCTAAGCCATAAGCTATAATCTCAAGCCCAAATCCGTAAGCCCAGATCTTGAAGCCCAAAGCCCTAATCCTAAAGTCGTTCAAAATCCCTAAGTCCTAAACCCTTAACCTCAAGTTCTAAATCATAAGTCCTAAACCCTAAGTCCTACAACCTAAGCCTTAAGCCCCATTCAAAAAGCCAGAGCCGAAAGTCCTAAGGTCAAAGCCCTGAGCTTAAAGCCCTAACACTAAGTCCAAAAGCCCAAAGTCCTAAGCCTTAAGCTTATTTACCAAAGTCATAAGCCTTAAGCACCAAGCCATAAGCTTTAAGCTCGAAGCTCTAAGCCCAAAGTGCTAATCCCTAAGCCTTAAGCTCAAGCCCTAAGCCCTAAGACTTATGCCATAACAAAATATCTACAATACTTTACCCCTTCAGTCCAAAGCCATAAGCCTCTTCCCTAAGCTATATGCCATAGGCAAAAATCTATACTCCCTTAGTTCTAAGCCCTAAATCCAAAGCAGTAACAACTAGGCCCTATGCCCTAAAACTAAAATCTTAAGCCTTAAGCCCAAACCCAAAGCCCTCAGCTCGAAGCGCTAAACCCGAACTCCAAAGTCCAAAGCTCTAAGCTATAAGCCCTAGGTCCTAAATCCGAGCCCAAAGTTCTAAGCTCAACGCATTGAGCTCAGAGCCCTTAGGTCAAAGGCATAAGACCTCACCCTTAAGCCTTAAGCTCTAATCCTTATGCCCTAAACTCATAGCCCTAATTCATAAGCCCTAAGCCCTAAAAAAAATTTCCAAAGCTCTAAGCTATAAAACCTAAGACCTAAGCCTTAAGCCCTAACCAAAAGCCAAAAGACCTATTCACATAACCCAAAGCTTGAAGCCCTAATTGTGAAGCCCAAAGGCCTAACCACTAACGTGTAACCCCTAACCCTTAATCTCGAAGCCTAAAGCCCTACACCTAAATTTTAAACCCTAAGCCCTAACCATTGAGGCCTTAGCCCTAAGCCTAAATCCCTAAGCCTTTACCCCTAAACCTTGAGCCCTAAAAACAAAGCCTTAATCCCAAAGCGTAAAACGTTAAGCCAAAAGCCCTAAGCAAAAGCCTTATGTCATATGCCTTATCCTAAAGCCCAAAGCCCTAAGCTAAAAGCCAAAGCCCAAAACAAAAGCCTATAGCCCAAAGCCTCAATCCATAGGCCATAAGCATTCAGCCTCAAGCTCTAACCTCAAAGCATAAAATCCTAAGCCCTAAGCTTATAGACAGACTGAATCCCTCAGCTCGAAGCCCTATCCATAAGTCCTAAACCTTAAACCCAAAGTCCAGTGCCCAAAGCACAAAGCCCTAAGCCCAAAGCCTGAAGCCCAAAACCTAAGATTCTAAGTCCTAATCCCAAAGTCCAAACCTCTAATCCGAAAGTCCAAAGCCCAAAACCTTATGCCCTTAGCAATAATCCCTAAGTCTTAAGCCTTTATCCGTAATCCTAAAGGTCATGCCTAAGGCCCAAAGCCCTTATCCTTAAACGATAATACCCATCCTAAAGCAGTGAGCCTTGTGCCTTAAAACTTATGTCGTAAGTCCCAATCGGAAAGCCTCAAGCCCAAGGCCCTATGCTTAAAGCCCTAAGCCTAAAGCTTAAAGATCCAAGCCCTAAGCCCTAAGCCCTAAGATCTAAGACATAAGCCTTGAGCCCAAGCCTAAAGCCCTAAGTCTTAAGTCTTAAGCCCCAAGGCCAAAGCTCTAAGGCTAATGCTCTAAGACGAAAGCTCTAAGACCAAAGCTCAAAGCCCAATGTCTAAAGCCCAAATCCTTAGAAATTAAGCCCAAATCCCTAATCCCTAAGCCCGTTCCCCTAAGCCTTAGGCTTTGAATCCTAAGTGCAAAGCCCAAAGCCCAAAGCCCTAAGCATAAAGCACTAAGTCATAATCCCAAAGCTCAAAGCATAAATCAATTAGCCTAAAGTTGTATACCCTAAGCCCTAAGCATAAACCTCCAAGTTTAAAGTCCAAAGTCCAAAACTTTAGGCCATTAACCCTAAGCCCAAAGCCCAAAGCCCTAATATTGAAAGCTTAAGCTCTAATCCCTAAGTCCGAAGCCCCTAAGCTATAAGTCATGACAAGAAAATAGGGATGGGAATAATGGAAATATTTTGGTAGGTAGATTTTCCGGGATTATCCAAAAAATTAGACTCGGGATGAACTTTGGACGCTTGGATCTCGCAAACGGGAGTGAGATTTTTAATGAAATTTGAAGGATTTTTAGAGGGATGAGTATAGAATAATACATACAAATTTGGTAAACTTAGCACAGAGGGTTTGGGAGATATGATGATGATCTTGAGAATGGATAATGGAAAAATTTGTGGTTTTCTCGGTAGATCCGGGAAAACGGAATGGGAATTGAAAAGGATATGAACTTGAAAACATGGATGATTTTGGGGCTGAAATTTGGAAGTTTGCTTTATGAATATATGTAGAATAAATCGTAAAAAATTTAGGATATTCTCACGTAGGGTTTGGGAATTATGCTGGCGAGATGGAGGAATGTTGCGGTTTGGAGGAAAAATGAGGATATGTGATACAATGGGTTTTCATTCACGATCAAACGGAGGATTGAGCTTATGATCCACACTCTCACCCTTAGACCGTGAATATGGCTGGAGAAGTGTGGTAAGGATAGGTCGTCTTAGCTCGGAAAGATGACCAACTCTGGTTGTCTCTCGGTGGCCGAAAAATGGGTTTCGGAGGCCGAGTCTTTGGAGTGGAAACTCCAAAAGGGGAGATCAAAATTGAAAAGAAAACTTCTTTATTCAAATCAATCTAAGAATTACATTCAGCATAGGTAAGATTAAATAGGAAATCATCTCCAAGAAGCACAATCCATGGCATCAAAGATGGACCAATGAGGAGCCTTCATGGGACACTCCTCCTCCAGCTCATTAAGCTCCTAGGAAATGTCCAAAATGCCCTCCAAAATAATAATTAGATAACCCTAGAATTTCCCATGCAAATTCATGCAACAAATGCGTGAAAATAAAAACCTAATTAGATTGTTTCCCGGGTAGGTTGTGATGCCCTCTCTGTGTTTGTTGTACTTGACAAGGAAAACAACATTAACTTTTTAATGTTCTACCTTTCGTTGGAAAGCTTGAGTAGTTAGCTATCTTTCCTCAAAAGGCATCATTTTGATTTAAGGCCGCCAAGATTATCAAAAGAGCCAAAATAGCTTTGTGGGTCCATCTGAGCCGGGAAACCCTCTCGGGTTCTCTAAATACTCAACAAAAAATTCACGTAAAAATTAACCTAAAATTAAAGAAAAATCCTCCACTTCATGGAATTTCTTCTGAGTTGAGTCGTAGGCCAATTTGTCACTTTTTCATGGGACTCAACTCACCATGCAACGAGCATCTTCAACCGGGATCAAATGCGGGTTCGGATCTAGACTCCTCAGGTTTTGGTTCAAGTTCCGCCTCTTCTCCAAGCCAAGTTATAACATATTTTTTTCTTTCTTGATCTTCCAAAGTTGGCTTAAAAATGTAGAAATCTTCAAGTATTTTTCCTGTAAAATTTACACACAAATTAAAAAATTCTCGAGCTCGGGCTCGAATGAGTATTCCGCTCAGGATGCCAATCTGTGGCATGTCAAGTCATAAGCTTGATAACATTAGCCCAAAGCCCAAAGCTCTATGCCCTAAGTCCTATGGCAGAAGCTTAAAGCGTTGAGACCAAAGCCCAAAGGTTTAGGCTTGAAGCCCTACTTCTCAGCCCAAAGCCCTAATCCTAATGTCCAAGGCCCTAAGCTTAAAGCCTTAAGCCCTAAGCCCTAAAAAGTAGTCCAAAAGTCCTTATCCCTAATCCCTAAACCCTAAGCCTTAAGCAAAAGTCATAAGCCCTAAGCCCTAAAACCTAACCCCTAAGCCTAAAACCCTTAGCCCTAAACTCAAAGGCTTAAGCCAATAGTCTAAAGCTTGAAGCCCTGAGTCCTAAAACCTATGTCCCAAGCCATAATATACAAAACCCAAGCCCTAATCAAAAAGCCAAAAGCCATATTCCTAAAGCCCCAAGATTAAAGCCCTAAGTTGAAGCCCATTGCCGTAAGGACAAAAAAAAATAAATAAATAAACCTCTAACTCCTACCCTTAATCTTGAAGCCTATTCCCAAAAGCCGTTAGCCTTAAGTCGTAAACCCTAAGCTAAAAGCACTAAGCCTTGAGCCAAAACCTAAAGACTAAGCCAAAAGCCCTAAACCAAAGCCCTAAGCTTGAAGCCTTAAGCCCTAAGTGCTAATGCCTAAGCCTTAAGCCATAAGCCCTAAGCCCTAAGTGACATGCCGGAGAATGCCTTTCACGGAANCATATTCCCAAAAGCCGTTAGCCTTAAGTCGTAAACCCTAAGCTAAAAGCACTAAGCCTTGAGCCAAAACCTAAAGACTAAGCCAAAAGCCCTAAACCAAAGCCCTAAGCTTGAAGCCTTAAGCCCTAAGTGCTAATGCCTAAGCCTTAAGCCATAAGCCCTAAGCTTAAAGGACTAAGCCATAAGCCCTAAGCCTAAAGGACTGAGCCCTAAGCCCCAAGCCTAAAGTCCTAAGCCCTAAGCCCTAAGACATAAGCCCTAAGCCCAAAAACCTATGTCCTAAGCACTAAGCCCTAAAACTTAAAGCCTGAGTCATAAGCCCCAAACACAAAGCCTAGAGCCCAAAGCCCTAAGATCAACTTCGAAGCCCAAAGCTCAAAGCTCTAAGCCCTAGGGCTTGTGCCCTAAGCCTTGTGCCCTAAATCTAAGCCCTAAGCCTAGAGGGCCTAAGCTTAAAGGCTTAAGCCCTAAGCCCTAAGTGACATGCCGAGGAATGCCTTTCACGGAAACACACTTCAAGGAGCGATCATTCGAGCTCGGGCCAAGGATCTTTCTAATCCGTTTGTCTTTTTTGTAGGTAATGTGGAACTAGGAGTAACAATGGAGAAACCAATCCTGAAGGATGTGGAGCATCCCAAGCATCTTCTCACTTGGGAAAACTTGGAAAGGAAGGTCGGGATTGAAGCACCATCGAGTTCGGAGCATCTCGGGGGAGGAAGCACTACCGAAGCAAAGGAAGAAGGAGATCCGAGTACAAGCTGGGTCTAGGCCGGGTATAGGTTGGGCCCCATGGATCTTGGTGCAAACCCGACTTATAATCCCTTTTCTAGCTTTAGAATTTTCTTTTACCTTTTCGGCAAAAATAATTACTTAAGGTTTTATGGGTTTTGTATGGGTTTTGCATGGGTTTGGTGTGGGTTTTCATTTTTTCCAAGGGTGGCTCTCGGTTGACAGCCAAAGGGAGGGAACCAAATTCGGGGACCACCTTCCCCTTGGTTCCTGACACGAAATTGAAAATGGAAGGATGATTTTGGTGAATATTGGTTGATTTTATGGAGGTCGGAATGTGTTTAAGGATGGGGAATTTATGGCTGATTTTCGGAGAGACTGATGAAGGATAAGGATCACGAAACGGANGTGCATCTTGTGTCCCAAAAGTTTCATCCGTGTCATTTTCTGTTTCCCTTGTGCTAAAGTCCTCAATTTTTGGCTGTGAGTTCCTCATACGTGTCTTGAGATACTTTGCCATTCACTTCATTCTCAGTTCCTTCCAATTAAACGATGTGCATGCTTGTTTCTCCTACCTTACTCCCGAACTCCTGAAATTGAGCATTTCTGTTGACCAAATTTCCTCCTGTGCTAACTTGCAAACTACCCGTGCTTTTCTCCATTAAACCTAGCCAATTTCTTCCCCTTTCTTGGAGGAAGGTTTCTGCCAATTTTCTCCTTCTCAGGTCTTTGGTATTGGGAGTTGTGCAGAGCTTAACCTCCACCTACTTCACTGCCAAAACGTTGTGTTGTCTGTTTGTGTTTCTGAAAAGGAACCCGTGCCATTTTAAAATCCTCACGTGCTTTTGGTCTGAAATTTGGGGTAGTTGGAGTTTAATATTTAATCTCAAAATCCCCTAAGTCTTGGACTTATTGCCCGTATGGAATTGAAGTTGTGACAGAGCCAAAACCCTCCCTTGTTCTGGATTTTCTTCTCGGATAAGCCTTTGGCCTTTGGCTGTTTGTACTTTCTCCTTTTCCCGACCCCTCCGCATCTTGGAGCGTGTCACCATTAGAAACCCACTAAACCCATAAGAAACCCATAAGAAACTAATAAAAACCCATGTCATACCCATGTGAACGAAATTAGGCATGAAATGAGCTAATACTAAAGATAAAGTTTGTAAATAAAATAGTATTGCATGGGCCATGCAATGCTAGAAACCAGGTGCACTATCTTCTCCTTGATCCATCTATGAATAGGATCCCTATAGAATGAACAAACAAATTAGGAAATCTTTTGGCTCGACTCTGGGTGATGGCTCCTTGAGGCAATGTATCCTGTGGCATGTTAGATCCCCCTTTTCTGGTAATGTTTGGGTGGTCCTGTCCCCCTCTCTTTTTGTGCCACTCCAAATCGGGTAAGCAAGTGTATGCCATCCGATTAGGGCTCTCATCTCTTATTCATTGGGGATCAAAACTCCCCCTCGGCCAAACTTGTAGTTATTTGATTTTGAATACAAAAAGTGCTTGGAATTTTCTCTCCTTGGCTGTAGATTTTCCGGCAACCAAGACTCGGCTATCCGGTGAGTGACATCTGGCGACTTCCGACAGGTTCTCCTAGGTTTTGGCTTCCATTCCGAGCTAGGGTTAGCTATGTCTTGCTACACGACTTCAACCACTTCCCCGTGGCCCTAGGGTAAGCATGTAACCCCCCATTAGCTCTTCCCCATTTCCGGCTATTTCACCTTTTTCTCGGCCAACTCCCATTTCCTCCGATAACCACCTTTTTGGCAGCGGATAATCCGATCTGCATATCTCCCTATTCCAAAACGATTTTACCCTCATTTTTGGAGATTAAGTTCTCCTTTCATCCAAAAACCATCCCTCAATATCTCAATTTCAAACTCTGTATGCAATCCTAGAACCCTCTGTTTCAATATCACCCATTTTTGGCACCTTTCTTCCTCTTCATTTTTATATGAACCACCTTTTCTTTCCCTCACCATTCTTGAAAGGCCAATGCCTAAAGCCCAAAGCCCTAAGCCCAAAACCCTAAGCCTATATCCATAAGCCAAAGTTGAAAGCCCAAAGCTTGAAGGCCTAAGCGCTAAGCTCAAAGGCTTAAGTCGATAGTTGAAAGAATGAAGCCTTAAGTTCTATGCACTAACCCTAAGCCCTAAGCACTTAACTCTAAGCCATAAGCCCTAAGCTAAAGCCTTAAGCCCCCAGGCTTAAAACCTAACCCTTAAGCCCAAAGCCCAAAGCCCAAAGCCCTTAGTTCCTAGGCTTAAGTCAATAGTTCAAGGCCCGAAGCCCTAAAACCTAAGCATTAGGCTTATGCCATAAGCATTAAGCCCTAAGCCCAAAGTTGAAGCCTTAACTTCTAAGCCCTATAGCCTAACCCCTAAGCCCTAAGCCCAAAGCCCAAAGCTTAAAGCCCTAAGTTCAAGACCTAAGCTCTTCACCCTAAGCCATTATAGCTATGCCCAAAGCCCAATGCCCTTAGCATTAATCCCTCAACCCTAAGCCCAATAATCGTAAGCTAAAAGCCCAAAGTCTTTAGCCCAAAGCCCAACTTCCAATACCTTAAGAACTAAGACCAAAGCCCTTAGCATTAACATCTAAGCCCAAATCCTAATTCCCATAGCCCAAAGCCCAAAGCCCAAAGACCAAAGCCTAACACCAAAGCCCTGAGTCATAAGCCCTAAGCAGTAAGCACTAAAACCTAAGCCCTAATCCCAACGCCAAAGGTCAAAGCCTTAATTCTTAAGCCTAAAGCCCTTGGCGCTAAAAATGACTCCCTAAGCCCTAGGCACAAAGAATTAAGACCTAACCCCTAAGCCCTAAACCTTAAGCCCTATGCCTAAAGCCCAGAGCCCTTAGCTCAAAGCGTTAAGCTAAAATCCCTAAGTCCTAAGCACAAAGCCATTAGCACAAAGCGCTGAACTCTAAGCCCAAAGCTCAAAGACCTAATTCAAAAGCCCTAAATCCTAAACCCTACGACCTAAGCCCTTAGCTTAAAGCCCAAGCTAAAAGCCAAAACTTCTAAGCCAATAGTACCAAGCCAAAAACAAAAGCCAAATCCCTGAGCGATGTGCCCAAACACTAAGCCTTTAGCCCTCAGCCCAAAGCCCTCAGCTCAAAGGCTTACGCCAATAGTGCAAATTTCTAAGCACTAAGAACTAAGGCCTAAGCCCTAACAAATGAAGCCCTAAGCCCTATGCTCTATGGCCTAAGCCCAAACCATAAGCGGAAGCTTTAAGCCCTAAGTTGNCCAAGCCAAAAACAAAAGCCAAATCCCTGAGCGATGTGCCCAAACACTAAGCCTTTAGCCCTCAGCCCAAAGCCCTCAGCTCAAAGGCTTACGCCAATAGTGCAAATTTCTAAGCACTAAGAACTAAGGCCTAAGCCCTAAGTTGAAGCTTTAAGCCCAAAGCCCTAAAACCTAACCCCTAAACCCTGAGCCTAAAGTGACAAGCCACAAGATGACTTACATAGAGCCATAGCTCAAGGATCCATCACCCGAGCCTAAGCTAATGGGTTTTCTAACCAATTTGCTCTTTTTGTAGCAAATGATGAGCACCGAATAATTATGGCAGAACTGACCCCAAAGGACTTCGAGCAACCCAAACATCTCCTCATATGGGAAACTAGTTCAGAACCTTTGGAAATAGAGGCTGAGATCAAGTCATATACGAGCTCAGAACACCATGGAGGGAAGTACAAAGACGATACATAGGTTGGAGCCCATGGAGCAAGGCACAAACCTGATCGGATATCTCTATATTTTTTATTTTACGATCTTTACTTTTGTACAAAAAATATTTTAGGGTTTTATGGGTTTTGCATTGGTAGTGGGTTTCTATGGGTTTGGCATGGGTTTAGAGTGGGTTTCTACGAGTTTTCTCTTTTGCATGGGTTTTTGCTTTTGAGGGTGTGTCTCAAAGGCAACCAGTTGGGGGGAAACCAAATATTGGGACCACTATCCCCCAAATTGGGTCAGTGTTGGGTGGTCCTTTTCACTCTTCCCTTTTGTTCATGCATCAAATTGAGTATGGCCTTTGGATGCCATCTGATTGATTTTTCCGTCTCTAATTTGAGAGAAGTTAAGACCCTCTTGTCACCAAGAATTGTAGTCTTTGGTGAATAGAAAGGAGTGCTTGCATCTTCTACCTTGGCCAGTTTTCCACCTTCAAGATTCAGCTCTCTGGTGAGTAATATCCAGCAATATCTAAGAGCGTTCCTTCAAGGTTTTTTCTCCCCTTCAGAGCTAGGGTGAGATAGGTCATGCTACATGACTTCAACCACTTCCCCATAGTCTTAGGGTAAGCTTGTAATCCATTAGATCTTCTCCATCTCCAGTTACCTACCATTTTTCGATCAACTCCATTTTCTGTTATGATAATCCCCTTTTTAGCACCTGATACTCCCGCCTACATATCTCCTGATTCCCAAAGCTTTTACCCTTATTTTTGGAGGTAAATCTCCACTTTTATTCCCTAACAACCCTTCCAAATCTTAGTTCAAACTCCGTATGTAACTTGAGAACCACTTTCCCAAATAACACCCATTTTTTGCCCATTTCTTTGCTTATTTCTCGCCCGATAGCCATTTTGTTCACCATTCCATACTTGAAACAATCACAAAGCCCTAAGCCCTAAAAGCCCCAAGCCTTAAGCCTAAAGCCCAAAGCCCTTGGCGATATGCCCTAAAATCCAAGCTCCAAGCCCAAGGCCTGATGTGCCACGGATTAGCACATCTAGAAGCCGAAGCAAACTATTTTCTAATGAGTTTGTTGANGGGGCCCACCTTGACTTTATCACTTGCTAGAGGTATGGGTTACTAAGTCAAAGAGTTCTCCCATGCCTAAAGCTTCCCTAAGACTAAAAATACGTGCAGCCACGTTTTAATATCTTACAACAAAGAGAAATCAAACACTTGCATGGTTTTCACGTAAACCATGCAACTTATTACACACACGGTTATCACAAGCCAAAACCCCTATACCGAGGTTTCCTTCCAAGATCTCACCACTTTAAGTTATCCTTCCCATGCTGCATACTTTACTCTTCTTCTATTCCACTTGGAGAAGGAGGTTGCCAAGGCTCGGATGGATCATCTTGCCGAGGAGGAGTTTGGATTTCAATTGTCTTCTCTCCTCCTTCACACTCCCACCTAAGGTAGTATTTGGGGTGCTCCATATCAACATGTGAGGGGGCATCATGGAGATTCAAAGGAGGTATTATTATTCCTGCAAAATCAACAAACACATTAGTAAAACTCCTTGCTCGGCTACGGGTCATTTCACCCTCCGGTTGTTGAGGGCTCTCGGCCAAGCTATGGCTTCCGGGCATGTCATTTTTGCTCCCCTTCAGAGCTAGGGTGAGATAGGTCATGCTACATGACTTCAACCACTTCCCCATAGTCTTAGGGTAAGCTTGTAATCCATTAGATCTTCTCCATCTCCAGTTACCTACCATTTTTCGATCAACTCCATTTTCTGTTATGATAATCCCCTTTTTAGCACCTGATACTCCCGCCTACATATCTCCTGATTCCCAAAGCTTTTACCCTTATTTTTGGAGGTAAATCTCCACTTTTATTCCCTAACAACCCTTCCAAATCTTAGTTCAAACTCCGTATGTAACTTGAGAACCACTTTCCCAAATAACACCCATTTTTTGCCCATTTCTTTGCTTATTTCTCGCCCGATAGCCATTTTGTTCACCATTCCATACTTGAAACAATCACAAAGCCCTAAGCCCTAAAAGCCCCAAGCCTTAAGCCTAAAGCCCAAAGCCCTTGGCGATATGCCCTAAAATCCAAGCTCCAAGCCCAAGGCCTGATGTGCCACGGATTAGCACATCTAGAAGCCGAAGCAAACTATTTTCTAATGAGTTTGTTGATTTTGTAGGAAGCTTGTTTTATAAAGGTTTAATCAAGAAGCCAAAGATGAAGGGCATGGTGAGCCCTAGTTGTCAAGTGGGGTTGATGCATTTCATGGGCCAACCACACTTGATGAAGGAAGATGAGTTCAAGGGTGGCACATTAAGGTGGCCCCAAATCACCAAAACATGAAGGGGAAAGCATGTTTTCCTTTTGACAACTTTGTGTAATAATTTAGTTAGTTTTATGTAATAATTAGGAGGATAATTAGTAGCTTAAATTTGTGCACATGTAAGGGTACTTAGTGTACCCGTNCCATACCTTGTTGTTGGTTTAGCACTTAGGGTTATGGGTGATAATCATTCACCTTTTGTAGCTCGTGGGAAGGAGGGTTTTTACCCTTCCTTTCTCAGCATTTGGAAGATAGAAAAGTATTGGAAAATTTGCAGAAGATTGAAGCTCTCAAACCCTCTTTTCTCATGGCTTCAAGGGATTTTGGTGAGTAATATCCAATCTTCTTTGTTTGTCTTGGTGTTGGTGATTAGCTAAAATCACTAAACCTTATTCCAACCTCCTTCCTCACTTGTTTAGGAACAAAAGTGAGCTTGGAAATCCCATAGCCTTCCTCCATTTGTTGTTTGCATTTGTGTTTGTCTTTGTTCTTGGTTGCTGTTTTTTGGTGCATACCCGAGTCAATTTGTGCAACAAAAGTCCAATTCGTGCCATTTCTGTTTTCCGTGAACAAAAGTCCCTAATTTTAGGGCTGTGGGTTCCTATTTCATGGCTTGAAATAACTGTTCTTTACATTTAGCCACAGCCCCTCCCCATCAAGAGTTATGCATGCTTTTTCCACTGCCTTCTACCCGAATTCCTGAAATCGGGCAGTTCTGTCCATCAATTTTCTATCCTGCATATCTTCCAATCTACCCGTGATTTTTCCCTCAAACCACTTGCAATTTATTATCACTTAGTTGAAGTTAAGTTCTGCCAATTCCACCCTCCCAGACTCCCTGAATTGGAAGTTTTGTAGAAGTCTCCCCAACACCCCTACACTGTTTCTTTCAGCTTTGTCTTTTTGTGCACCTAACTTTGCCTCTGTGTATTTTATTGATCCGCACGTGTTTTAAGCTGTAAATTTGGTCAAACTTAGCTCACTCTCAAAGGTTTAAGTCCTCCAATTTCTAGCTAAAGCCCCTTTATGCGTTTGGAGTTCTCCTTGCTCCAATCCCCTGTTGCTGCCTACCTTTCTTTCTCTCAGCAGTTTGTTGCCATCTCCTCTCTTCCCGACACCTCCGCATCTTGGAGTTCTCCTTGTGTCAAGGCCCAAAGCCTTTAGCCCTCTGCCCAAAGCATAAAGCCTAAAGCCTGAATTTCAAACCTTGAGCTTAAAACCCTAACTCCTAAAGTCTAAGTGCTACTGCCTAAAACCTAAGCCCTATTCCCTAAGCCCAAAGCACAAAGCCTTCATATTTAAGCCAAAAGCCCAAAGCCTTAAGTCTTATGCCCAAACCCAAAGCTTAAGGACCTAGGTTGAAAGTCATAAGTCCTAGGCCCTAAATTTTAAGCGCAAACCCCAAAGCCCTAAACCTTAAGCCCAAAGCCTTAAGCCAAAAGCCCTTAGCCCAAAGCGTTAAGCCTTAGGCACAAAGTTATATCCCAAATCCCTAAACCCTTACAACAAAGCCCAAAGCTCCAAGTCATAAGCTCTAAGAAATAAGGCCTAAAACCTACACCCTACACCCTAAGATTAAAGAACAAGCTAAAAGCCCAAAACTCAAAGCCTTATGCTCAACGACCTAAGCCATAAACCTTAAGCATAAGCCTTAATTCCAAGCACATAACCATTATCCCTATGCCTTCAAACGAAAGACTTAAGCCCTAAGTCGTAATTTGAAACTCTCTGAGCTACTAGATTGTTTGGTAATTTGAAGAAGTGTGCTTTTGTGCAAGAACAGATCCATATTAAGGTTCATTATTACTAAGGATGTTATGGAAGTAAATGATGTCAAGATTGAACCAATTCGGGAATGGCCCACTCCTAAGAGTGTTTCGGATGTAAGGAGTTTCCATGGGCTTGCTTCTTTTTATCGGATATTCATTCAAGGGTTTAGCTCTATTGTGGCCCCCTTGACCGATTGCACCAAAAAGGGGAGAGAGTTTTTTTGGACCTTGAGTTATCAAGAAAGCTTTGAGTTAATCAAGCTCAAGCTTTGTGAAGCACCGGTGCTCATGCTTCCCGATTTCCTCAAGGTTTTTGAAGTGGAGTGTGATGCCTCCAGAATTTGAATTGGCGCGGTTCTTATCCAAGAAGGGAGACTCCTAGCCTATTTTAGTAAGAAGCTTAAGGGTGCTGCCTTGAATTATTCAACTTATGACAAGGAATTCTATGTGGTTATCCGAGCCTTGGAAGTTTGACAGCACTACCTTTTATCCAAGAGTTTATCATCCATACAAAGCATCAAGCTTTCAAGCATATTAAGATCCAAGGAAAATTAAATAGAAGACATGCTAAATGGGTGGAGTTCCTTGAAAGGTACCCATATATCATCAAGTATAAGAAGAAAGAAAGAAATGTGGTTGCTGATGCTCTTTCAAGGAGGTTTGTTCTCCTAAAAGTGCTTACTTCTAACTTCATTGGTTTCGATTGGATCAAGGAAGCTTATAAGGGTGACAAAGACTTCGGCCATTGGTATGATTTGAGCTTGAAGAAGGTGGATTTTGGTTATCACCTCATGGATGGCTATTTGTTCAAAGGAGGAAAGCTTGCATTCCTTGTGGGGGAATCTGAGAGTCCCTAATCAAGGAGGCACACAAAGGTGGCTTGGCAAGTCAATTCGAGGAGAAGAAGACTTTGGAGGCCCTAAAAGAACACTTCTTTTGGGATGTGCATAAGGTTATTGAGAAGTGCATCATTTGCAAAAAGGCTAGGAGTAGGGTGCTACCCCAAGGACTATATATGCCCTTACCCGTTCCTAATCACCCTTGTGATTAGGAAGTGCATCATTTGCAAATTTGATAGAGAAAATTTGATAGCTTTGGTTCTTACCGACAATTTTGGTCTGAGTCAAGCTCCTTGTTTGATAACTTAGGTTCCGTCGGCAAGGTTTGATTGGGGTCAAGTTTCTCGTACTTGATTCAAAGGCAATCTAGGTATCTTTTTCCGCATTGTTGAAGTGTCTCAGGTTTGATATACCTGTGGTTCTCATCAAAGAACCAACCTCAAAGACTTGGAGCGACCAAAACATCTTCTCACTTGGGAAGTCTTGCAAAAGGAGGTCAATATTGAGGCATCTTCGAGCTTGGAACAACTTGGAAGAAAGTGCAAAACCGAAGCAAGGGAGGGGGGAAAACCCAAGTACAAGCTGGGTACAGGTCGGGAACCACAGAGCATGGCTGCAACCCGACCGGCCTTCCTTTTTCCTAGCTTTATATATTTCCTTTTTAAATTTTCAAAAACAATTATTTAGGGTTTTGTTGGTTTTTCATAGGTTTGGTGCGGGTTTCCATGGGTTTGGAGAGAGTTTTATCTTTTGCATGAGTTTCTATTTTTGGGAGTGCTAGCCGATGGAAGGGGAACCAATTTCAGGGACCACTCCTCCTTGGTCTCCCCAAAATTGGGTATATGTTGGGTGTTCCTTTCACACCTTTCTTTTTGTGCCACACCAAATCGGGCAAGCACTTCTATGCCATCCTTTTAGGGATCTCCTCGCTCAATTGAAGGAGATTAAAACTCCCTCATCACCGAGCTTTGTCTCAGTTGAATTTGAATCTAAAAGGGTGCTTTGCATCTCCTTCGTTGGCCGGTTTCTGAGCTCCAAGACTTGGCTCTCCTGTGAGTAATATCCGACTACCCGAGAGCATTCCTTCAAGGTTTTCACTTCCCTTCCAAGCTAGGCCATGCTAAAAATCTTCAGCCAATCTCCCGTGGTCTAAGAGTAAGCGTGTAATCCCCATTAGTTCATATCCATCTTCGGCGACTTCTCATTTTCCGACCAACTCCGTTTCCTCTCCGATAACCACCTTTTTAGCACCCGATACTCCCTTCTACATAACTTCTTATTCCCCAAAGCTTTTGTCTTCATTTTTGGAGGTTAATCTTTTCTCTCAACTCCAAACAACCCCTCCAAATCTTGGTTGAAAAATCCATATGCAACCCAAGAACTCCCTTCCTTAATTCCACCCATTTCTGGCCCGTTTCTTCCCTTCTTTCTCACACGAAGCCTATTTTATTCCCCTTCCTATTCTTGAAGCTTGACACCTAAGCTCCAAAACTAAAGCCCAATGGGCGAATCCCTAATCCTTAATCTCTATCCCATAAGCCTGCTTGAAATCCTAAGCGCAAGTTCAAAACCCTAAGCCCAAAGCCTATAGTCTAAAGCCCTAAGCTCCAAGACTAAAGCCCAATGGCCGAATCCCTAATCCTTAATCTCTATCCCATAAGCCCTAAGCTTTAAATCCTAAGCACAAAGTTCAAAGCCCTAAGCCTAAAGCCATAAGTCCTAGTACTTGAGCTCTAAGAAAAAATTCATTAAACTAAAACTGTATACACTAAGCCCTAAGCACTGAGCCTAAAGTCCTAAGGTCAATGGCTTAACCACTAATTGCTAAGTCCTAAGTTCTTAAGCCCTAGGTCGTAAGCTCTAAATAGTAATCCCAAATCCCAAACGCCAAAGCTCTAAGCCCCTTTAACCCCTAAGCCCAAAGCCTAAAGCCTTAGGCTTAAGCCCTAAGCTTAAGCCCTATGCCCTAAGCTATATGCCCTAAGCCATGAATCAATTAACATCCAAAGTTGTAAGCCATAAGTCCTAAACCCAAAGCCAAAATACCTAACCTTAAGCCCTAAGCCGAATCCGTAACCTTAAGTCATATGCCCTAAGCCCTAGGCCATAAGCCTAAACCCAAAGGTTTAAGTTTAAACCCCTAAACCCAAAACCCTACGCCCAAACTTTAAAGCCCTAAGCTAAAGCAAAAAGGTCTAAGCCCTAAGCCCTAGCCCCAAAAGCCTTAACCCTTAATCTATAAGCCTAATGCCCTAAGCCCTAAGCCTTAAAATCGTAGGCCCTAAAACCTAAGTCGTGAGCCCTAAACAAAAAGCCCAAACCCCTAAACACTATGTCCTTAACCCTGAGCCATAAGTTCTAAGCCCTAAGCTACAGCCACAAAGCTCTAATACCTTACACAAAAGCCTTTGTCACTAAGCTCTAGGATCAAAACCCAAAAGCCTAAACCCTACACCTTTTTCCCACTTGCCAAAAACCCTAACCTAATCTCTAAGCCCTAAGCCAAAAATCCAAACCTAATCTCTAACCCTAAGCCTAAAGCCATATACCTTGAGCCAAAAGTTCTAACCCTAAGCCCAAAGCTCAACGCCTCAAGCCTCAAGCCGTAATACCTAAGCCCAAAGACCTAAGGTCAAAGCCATAAGACCTAAACCATAATCCTAATGTCCTAAGTTCTAATCAAGAACCCTTAATCCCTAAGCCCTTAGTCATAATGCCTAAGTACTATGCCTAAAGAACTGATCTTGAAGCCCTAATTGAAAGAGCCTAAATCCTAAGCCCTAATCTCTAAGCCTTAATAACATAGGCAAACCCCTAAGCCCTAAGCATCATCCCAAAGCTATAGTACTCAAACTCATTGCCCTAAGCCCTGATGTGTCATCTGGAAGGGTCAGCACACCGTGATCGGATAATACGTGCACACGGAGCTCGGGTGAGGGGTCGTGTGCGGCAGACGGAAAAATGGCTTGGGCGAAATGAGGATGTGGGATGCGGAAGTGAAATGGGTTAGGAAATATGGGGAATGGAGTGGAAAATAATAGGAAGGCTTGGGAAAATAGATGGTTGGCTCGAATGGGAATTTTGGGCTCGAAATCGGACGGTGGAGGGAAGGTGATAGCTTGGGGGATGGTTTTGGGAATTTGGGGAGATAGGAATGTAAGGAGGGGTGGAACAAGCCAAACACTTGAGCAATCTAAGTGTTCGCCTTGGGTAGACCTCAAAAACGCTCAGATATAACTCACTGATCGCACTCGTGAGGGGTAAAACACTCGGCCGGATATTACTCACCGGAGAAGGAACGTCAGAAAGAGCTTCAACCGTTGGGAAGAAGGTGCAAAGCAAAATTTCATTAAAATTCTCTCTGCCTCTAAAGTGGGAGGCCGATACATTATTAATGCATGAAAAGTAAAAAGAGAGGGAAGAGTTTTTGGCCCTTGGATTACACGAACGCTCAAGATTGGCTTGGGAAAGATCTTCGTGGACTTTAGAAAGACCGAGGATGCTCCTCTTCGGCTGAAGGCTTGATCCATTAAGGGTTTACGCGGCTGAATTTGAAGCTTGACCGAGGAAGACTCGAGGTTGACCGAGAGGGTGCACCGGGTGGGCTAAGCTCTGAATAATGAAGAGTTAGCTCGAGCTAATTTGGATAAGGAGCTTCAAAAAAGTCCTCGGTGGTCCAACTTAAGTGTCACGGGGTATGGATCCTCGGTTGGTCGGCAATGGCTCATGGGTGTGCGCGGTTGGATAATGTTCCAGACATCGGGGGATTTGCTCGTGCCATTTTGAATTGAAGACTTCGGTTGACCCTTGGCTGACTTGAGAGTCGGCGCGCGCGGTATCATTTGAATTCAAATCATCGGTTGGCCGATGATGGATCGTGGGCGCGCGTAGCTCGTTCAAAATGTCGACTGGGTTGACCGTCTTCCGTGCACTTTGGGATTTGCTCGGGCCAATTTCAAATAAAGCTTCCATATAGCCTTAGGACGTCCAGATTCATGCACGCGCAGACCATTTTTGAAAGAAGATCTTGTAGGATCGAGATTAACCTAAGAGGGGGGGGGGGGGTGAATTAGATTAATAAAATTTTATGATGATTAAGTTTTAATCAAATTCATGCGTATGGTTTAGTCAATCTAAAACTGTAATGCGAAAAAGATAAACAATACAATAGAGTTTAGAGAGAGATTGACACTGGATTGTTAACACGGTTCAGCCAACCTTGCCTACGTCCGCGCTCCAAGGTACCTCCTTGAAGATTCTTCCCACTCAATCCTTTAAGCTCACTCCGATTGACTTACGGGTGTCAATCAAACCTTTACCGCGACTCTTCTTTATGAGAGGCGTCACCCCTCTTACAAATTTTGCTCACGAAGGATAATACAAGTATTACGGTTACTAGCCGACTCTCTCAATCACCAAGTGAATATTCAAGATAGAAGTACAAAGATTGAGAGAATGAAATGATTCTCTAAAAATTGGCAGCAAATCGGATTTCTTTTTGCTCTCTCAAAATTGTCTCCTTCAATCGGCATCTCAGCAGCTATTTATAGATTTTGTCCGCGCAGGCTGGATCGGTCGACATAAGTACGGGATCGGTCGACATAGATATAGTCGTTTAGACACATTAGGAAGTAGCCGTTGGAAGTTATCTCTTCTGTCTATGCTTGAGCGGTCGACATAACCTTTGACCGGTCGACATAAGTTTTAGTGAGTTGTCGTTGGGAAGAAATTTGGTTGACATAGATTTGGCCTCTGGACTTGTATGCGGTCGACAAAAAATTTAAGCGGTCGACACATGTGAAGCTTCTGGCTTGTAAGCGGCAGACACAAGTTTTGCCAGTCGACATAAGTGAATCTTTTGTAACTTGTAGAAGTGTGGTCGACATCATGTAGCTTCTTGACTTGAATACCATGCGGTCGACACATTCTTCTAGCGGTCGACATAACATTCTTCTCTGGTCTTCACATCGGTCGACATATAATTTAGCGGTAGACATAAGTTAGTTGCTGCCTGAAGATAGGTCGATATATCTGGTAAATCGGTCGATATAGTTTATCCTCTGCCTGAAGATTGGTCGACATAACAGTAAATCGGTCGACATAACCTGTGACAGACTTGACAATTTCTGCAAAACTCGACCGACTTGTTAGACAAAAAATAGTACCCTTCGATGAGGGTATCTCAAATTATCTTCTCTTTAATGGTTAATCAGTTATACGATATATTAATTTTTATCATAAAAAACAAATGGTTACTTTAAGCATACTTAAAGCTAACAATCTCCCAATTTTTTATGATGACAAATACATTATTGATTAACTATACGGTTATTTAGATTCTCCCTCATAGTATATGCATGCTCCCCCATACTTATACATTGATATTTCTCCCCCTTTGTCATTATAAAAAAAAATCTCATAATAGTTCAAACAAATGGCTTAATCAAAAGTATTTGTTCCATAAGTTGAAAGCATACAAGGCCCAAAAAAAAATGAAAAAATCCTAGGGAAGGACTAAAAGGGTACGAAACAAAAAAAAAACTACTCCCAAGGAGAGCAAGGTACTTCTACTACTGGAGAGCCATCAACCTTTTTATTGAGAGCATCAACCGATGACGTGAGGCTCGTGATTAGGCCGTTAAGCATGTCTAAACGCCCCTCAATGGAGGAAGAGGAACGATGCGGTCTTGTTAAGTCTTGAAAAAGACTTAATTGTGTCCATCAAATTTATGAAAATTTTTAAACCTTAAATAATAAATTGAGGGATTTTATGCTGGAATCTGTATTTGGTGCTGCAGCATATCTGTGGGCAGTTAATGAAATCACGTGAATCTCAGTTATTCCGAGAATATTTTTATATGCCCGATTGGTTTCCTTTTATGCAGGGATTATGCTGGATAAGAATGGAAAGTTGGAGCTAAAAAGAGATATGATTGGAGAAGAAAACCCCAAAAATCAAGGGATTCTTAATGCGGTTTTGGAAAGAGAAGAAAATCCCCACAAATCAATGGATTCTAAATGCTTTTTTTGAAAGAGAAGCTAGTTGCCCCGTTTTTAAAAGGAAAAGAACAATTCAGCGAGGGAGATAGACGAAAAACGCAGAGGAGAAAACGCAGCCACGCTATACAACGGAACGGAGAAACCGTAGCCAATTCAAGAACTCGAGGGACGCCACCTGGGTTTTGAAGAAAGCAACGGTGAATCCGTTTATCTTTTATTAAGCGCTGCCATTATGATTTATGAACAATTATTTTTTGTTCTTTATATTTTCAGCATGAACTAAATTTATCTTGATAAGATTTTGGAAGTATCTTGTTTTATGAACTCTCGGTTTGTATTTATTTCGTTATTTGAATAGTTCAACTAGGTTTTCATTCCTTTCGTGTATAAGCTAGACGCCACAGTTATAATGTACTTAATGATTTCTAACACACTATTAGAAAATCATCTAAAGTAGTTGAATTACTTGAGTTGTTAAATAAATTTATTTATAATTTAACTAAATGTTTTTAATTAATTAAAACGTTAGCTCGAGGGAAAACTAATAAGATCGGGTCTGAAGGTCTCCAAGTCTCAATGTCTTTGCCATAAGATTGGAAGGAGTTGAGAAAATGAGCCAATCGGTAGGCGATGCCAGCCACCGATTTCATAAATATCTTTCCCATCAAACGTGCTGTAGTTTGTGCTGTAGCACAGACATAGAGCCGAGAGTGAATAAATAGGAGAAACCAAAATCTAACCTTTCTTATTGCTGAATCTAGCTTGTTTTTTAGATCTGCCTGTTTCTTTTAAATTGTTTATATTTTCTTTTTATAAAAATCATCAAACCATTTTATCAACTTTATATAACTATTTTACATTTAATTTAAGAAAATATTAGATTCGTTATCGTCGTGGGATCGATAATCTTTTATATTACTTGACTGTGCACTTGTGGTTTTTAACGACACATTCGCACCCAACAAATTTTTGGCGCCGTTGCCGGGGATAACGGAATTTAAATTTTATGAATTTTTTTGTGAAATAGTAAAAAAAAAAAAATTTCAAAAAGATATTATTTCTTTGTTTACTTTGTAGGTTGATGCAACAAGGAGAAACATGTGACATCGTTCCTTACGACCCAGAAATTGAAAGAACCTTCAGGCAAAGAAGAAGACGCGCTCAAAACGTAGCGCTGCAGATGGAGCTCAAAGCACCCAATGGAGCCGACCACGAACCAGAACCTGTACAACATGTCAGACCAGAACGTCCACTGAGAGATTATGGCATCCCGAATCTGGACGGATTAGACTTTGGAATTGTATATCCATAAACAAATCAAAACAAATGCGAGCTCAAACCGATAATGTTCCAAATGTTACAAATAATCCTGTCGCAGAATGTCAACCGAGGATCCGAATGCACACCGTGTAGAATTCTCTCGGTTGTGCGACACATTTGCAGAAGTTACAACACAAGGTGAAATTCTAAGGATGAAATTGTTTCCTTACTCGGTGCGCGACCGAGCGAAAGCGTGGCTCAATTCAATCCCGCCTAATTCAGTAAACTCGTGGGAAGATCTTGCTAAAAAATTTCTAATCAAATACTTCCCCCCAGTCAAGAATGCCAAAATGCGCGGAGAAATTATGAATTTCAAACAGAATGATTTGGAATCTCTTTTTGAAGCTTGGGAAAGATTTAAGGAACTTATAAGGCAGTGCCCGAATCATGGACTTTCACCTTGGATCCATCTCGAAACATTTTATAATGGACTGAATTTGCACACAAGAGCCATTCTCGATGCATCTGCAAATGGAGCGATTTTATAAAAAACATATACTGAAGCATCTGAACTTCTGAAAAATATCGCAACTAACAACTGTCAGTGGCCTACTAATGATAGAGGATCCTTGTCGAAGCGAGTTGTTGGAATTTTTGAGTTAGATTCGATGACTGCACTCACAGCACAGATGACGTCGCTGACCAATGCGATAAAGGACTGAATCTGCTAAAGGAAGCACCACAACAGACGTTACATCAGCAAGTAATGAGCATCACTTGTTCTTTTTGCGAAGAAAGCCACGTATATGAGAAACGCCCAGGAAATCCAGAATCAGTAAATTTTGTTGGAAATAACCAAAGCAATTGGTACAATCCCGGATGGAAGCCAGGAAACAGATTTAATTGGAACAAACAACAACCCCGTATGAATAACCAGGGATTTCAGCAACCTCAACCTAGAAATATTCAAGCAGCAAATTTCAGCAACCACGTCAATGTCATTTTGAATCTACAAAATCTGTGGAGCAACATTTAGCTGAGTACATGGCTAAAAATGATAATGCAGTCCAAGGGTTATCAACTACAATTCGGGGTTTATCTACATTGATTCAGAATCAAATAGCATCACAACGTAACCTTGAAATGGAAGTTGGACAGATGGCCCAAGCACTAAATGGTAGACAAAATTGAATTTTACCGAGCAACACAGAGGTACCAAAACGGGAAGGCAAGGAACATTGTAATTCAATAACGCTAAGGAATGGGCGAGAGGTTGAGACTGTCAAGGACGCAGAATCGATTGATAATGAGCTATTGGAAGAACCAAATGCAAAACCGGTCCCTACAGAAGAAGTACAGCATACAGTTTTAAATAGTGCTACATCTAGTAAAGAATTTTTAAATGGCACTGCATCTAGTGTAGCAGTGCAGAAGCCACATAACGCACCTGTTATTTTGCATGAAAGACCACCACCACCATTTCCGCAAAGACTTAAGAAGCAGCACGAAGATAAGCAATTTCAAAAATTTCTGGATGTGTTGAAGCAGTTGCATATCAATATTCCTTTGATAGAAGCAATGGAGCAAATGCCGAAGTATGCCAAGTTTATGAAAGATATTTTATCAAGAAAAAGAAGAGTGTGAGAATTCAAAACCGTAGCCATGACAGAAGAATGCAGCCATTTTCTGCAAAATAAAATCCCACCAAAGCTGAAGGATCCAGGAAGTTTTACTATTTCGTGCACTATCGGAAATCATGATCTGGGAGAAGCACTATGCGATCTCGGGGCATGTATTAACTTAATTCCATTATCTATTTTTAGGAAGCTGAACATTGGCACTGCAAGACCCACGTCCGTAACTCTATAGATGGCGGACAGATTGATAGCCTACCCAGAAGGAAAAATAGAAGATGTTTTGGTGAAAGTTGACAAGCTGATTTTATTATTCTGGATTGCAAAGTTGATAGATATATGCCGATCATTTTGGGGAGACCGTTCTTAGCTACTGGACGAGCATTGATTGATGTTGAAAAAAGGGAACTTACTATGAGGGTAAATGAAGAAAATGTGAAATTTAATGTGCTGAAGGCAATGACGTTTCCAGAAGAAGAAGAAGAATGCTATAATATTATAGAAGATTGTTGCTCTATAGTGCTCGAAAATTCAGATAGCGAAGAAGAAGTGGAAGAAGAAACTAAATCAGAGAAACAACAAATATCAAAGGTGTAGATAAAACCAAAATTTGAATTTCTGGACAGAGAAGACACTGGAGAAAGGTTACTGAAAAATCCTGTAGAAGAGCCGCTGCAGCTTGAGCTGAAGCACTGCCGCAACACTTAAAATATGTATTTCTGAGAGAGCAGAATACGATGCCAGTAATTATATCTTCTGGATGGGATACTGAACAGGAAACTGCATTAATAGCTGTGCTGCAGCAACTCAAGGGCGCAATTGGTTGGTCGATAGCTGACATTAAGGGAATAAGCCTGAGTATATGTATGCACAAAATTCTTATGGAGGAAAACTACAAACCATCGATTGAACAACAAAGGCGACTAAACCCGGCTATGAAGGAAGTAGTTAAAAAAGAAATTATCAAGCTGTTAGATGCATGGATTATTTATCCAATTTATGACAGCTCATGGGTTAGTCCTATACATGTTCCAAAGAAAGGCGGCACTACAGTGGTTACCAATGTAAACGAAGAATTGATACCGACAAGAACAATTACAGGATGGAGAGTGTGCATCGATTATAGGAAGTTGAATAAAATGACACGTAAGGATCATTTCCCGTTGCCATTTATTGATCAAATGTTGGATCGGTTAATAGGAAAGGAGTTCTACTGTTTTCTTGATGGTTACTCGGGATATAATCAAATCTCTATCTCGCCCAAAAATCAAGAAAAGACTACCTTCACTTGCCCGTACGGAACTTTCGCGTTTCGAAGAATGCCTTTCGGATTATGCAACGCTCCAGCCACTTTTCAACGATGCATGATGTCAATCTTTTCGGACATGGTAGAGAAAGTTATGGAGATCTTCATGGACGACCTCTCGGTAATGGGTAACTCTTTTCAAGACTGTTTAAATAATTTAGAAGTGGTTCTCAAACGTTGCTTAGAAACAGATCTTGTGCTGAATTGGGAGAAGTGTCACTTTATGGTTACCAAGTGTATTGTTCTTGGCCATCGGGTTTCAAAAGAAGGAATTGAAGTTTATAAAGCGAAGATCAAAATTATCGAAAAATTACCCCCACCAACGAATGTAAAAGGTATAAGAAGTTTTCTAGGACATAGTGATTTTTACCGTCGATTCATAAAAGACTTTTCTTAGATCACGAAACCACTATGCTCTCTTCTAGAAAACAATAAGGCATTTGTATTTGATGAAGCATGCCTCACAACATTCACAGAGTTAAAGAAGAGGTTAGTTTCAGTACCTATTATTGTAGCACCAGATTGGACTTTACCGTTCGAACTAATGTGCAATGCCAGCAACTACGTTGTGGGTGCAGTTCTGCGGCAAAGGAAGAACAAAATTTTTTGTTCAATCTACTACGCAAGTAAAATGTTATCGGAAGCTCAAGTCAACTATACGACTACGGAAAAAGAGTTGCTAGCAGTGGTTTTTGCTTTTGAAAAATTCCGGAAATATCTTGTCGGGACAAAGGTTATAGTTTACACGGATCACTCGACTATAAAATATTTAATCACAAAGAAGGAGGCCAAACCAAGATTTATTCGGTGGGTCCTTTTACTGCAAGAATTTGATATTGAAATCCGAGATAAAAAAAAGGTACAGAAAATCAAGTTGTTGACCATTTATCAAGGTTGGAAACCGAAAAAGAATTTAATGACAGCATACCGATCCTAGAGAATTTTCCGGATGAACAATTGTTTCAAGTTTCTGCAGCTCCATGGTATGCTGATATAGTGAACTTTTTGGTCAGCAAGATTATTCCATTCGGTTGTTCTTATCAACAGCGAAAGAAGTTTTTACATGATGCCCGTAGCTATTTATGGGAGGAGCCATATCTGTTTAAACAATGTTCGGACCAGATTATAAGAAAGTGTATTCCAGAAGACAAATTTTCATCTGTATTGGAGCACTGCCATACAACACCATATGGAGGGCACTAGGGAGGAATAAGAACAACTTTGAAAGTTTTGCAATCTGGTTTATACTGGCCTACACTTTTCAAAAATGCTAATAAATTTGTTAAAACATGTGATAAATGCCAGCGGTGCGGAAACATATCAAGAAAACACGGGATGCCACTCACAAATATTTTAGAAGTCGAGCTTTTTGATGTTTGGGGAATCGATTTCATGGGACCATTCCCCTCGTCATTCGGAAATCATTATATTTTGTTGGCAGTTGATTATGTTTCAAAATGGGTAGAAGCAGTGGCATTACCAAAAAATGATGCCAAGGTTGTTACGGGTTTTCTACATCAAAATATTTTCACTCGATTCGATACTCAAGCTATCATAAGCGATAGTGGAAGTCATTTTTGCGATAGGCAATTTTAGAGCTTATTAGCTAAATATGGGGTGAAGCATAAAGTGACTACAGCTTACCATCCTCAAGCAAATGGACAAGCAGAGGTATCAAATCGGGAGATTAAAAAGATTTTGGAAAAAGTAGTAAACCCCGGAAGGAAGGATTGGTCATCTAAGCTGTCGGATGCACTGTGGGCATACTGTACAGCATACAAGACACCGATTGGAGCATCTCCTTTCAGACTAGTTTTTGGGAAGGCATGTCATCTCCCAGTCGAACTAATTCACAAGGCTCACTGGGCTGTAGCAAAATTAAATTTAGATGCAGATGCTGCTGGAGAGAAAAGGATGCTGCAATTAAATGAGCTGGACGAATTCCAATTAAATGCTTACGAGAATGTTGCAGCTTACAAGGAGAAAGTCAAGAAATGGCACGACAAAAATATTCAGGAGAGAACATTTAAGATTGGACAGAAAGTACTGGTTTACGACTCAAGCATAAAAATTTTTCCCGGGAAGCTTAAATCAAGATGGTCAGGACCATTCTTGATATCAAATATCACGACCTTTGGAGTGATTGAACTTTTCAACGAAGCAACTGGAAAATATATTCATAGTCAATGCACAAAGGGTTAAAACACTTTTTGGAAAATTCAGCAGGCGAGGAGAAAAATTCGTCTGTGATGGTTAATGATGCTGCGTGATGCGCTGCAGGAGAAAGTCGGGTTGTCAACTTTAAAACAAGCGCTTAAGGGAGGCAACCCTCGGTGATTTTTTATTTTTTTTTTTACTTTTGCTAAGTCTAATTAGAGTTTTAGAGTAAGTTAGATTTTTTTTATTTCCTAATCTCCCGTCTATTTTCGCCCATATTCTTCGGGATTTCCTTTCCTATTGCAGATTTTTCTCCGTCACTGCAACCTTCTTCCTTGTAGCAGAGCACCCAAAGAATACATGGCTTCAACATCATCAAGCAGTACGACGACGACTCCAGTGATGACCAAAAAAGAGGGGAAACAGAAGGTGCGAGTTCAGAAAAATAAGAGGGAGGTCCGCCCGATTACAACAAAAATGTAGAGAGTTCTGCGCAATCGGGTTCGNGGTTTATACTGGCCTACACTTTTCAAAAATGCTAATAAATTTGTTAAAACATGTGATAAATGCCAGCGGTGCGGAAACATATCAAGAAAACACGGGATGCCACTCACAAATATTTTAGAAGTCGAGCTTTTTGATGTTTGGGGAATCGATTTCATGGGACCATTCCCCTCGTCATTCGGAAATCATTATATTTTGTTGGCAGTTGATTATGTTTCAAAATGGGTAGAAGCAGTGGCATTACCGAAAAATGATGCCAAGGTTGTTACGGGTTTTCTACATCAAAATATTTTCACTCGATTCGATACTCCAAAAGCTATCATAAGCGATAGTGGAAGTCATTTTTGCAATAGGCAATTTTAGAGCTTATTAGCTAAATATGGGGTGAAGCATAAAGTGACTACAGCTTACCATCCTCAAGCAAATGGACAAGCAGAGGTATCAAATCGGGAGATTAAAAAGATTCTGGAAAAAGTAGTAAACCCCGGAAGGAAGGATTGGTCATCTAAGCTGTCGGATGCACTGTGGGCATACCGTACAGCATACAAGACACCGATTGGAGCATCTCCTTTCAGACTAGTTTTTGGGAAGGCATGTCATCTCCCAGTCGAGCTAATTCACAAGGCTCAATGGGCTGTAGCAAAATTAAATTTAGATGCAGATGCTGCTGGAGAGAAAAGGATGCTGCAATTAAATGAGCTGGACGAATTCCGATTAAATGCTTACGAGAATGCTGCAGCTTACAAGGAGAAAGTCAAGAAATGGCACGAAAAAAATATTCAGGAGAGAACATTTAAGATTGGACAGAAAGTACTGGTTTACGACTCAAGCATAAAACTTTTTCCCGGGAAGCTTAAATCAAGATGGTCAGGACCATTCTTGATATCAAATATCACGACCTTTGGAGTGATTGAACTTTTCAACGAAGCAACTGGAAAATATTTCATAGTCAATGCACAAAGGGTTAAAACACTTTTTGGAAAATTCAACAGGCGAGGAGAAAAATTCGTCTGTGATGGTTAATGATGCTGCGTGATGCGCTGCAGCAGAAAGTCGGGTTGTCAACTTTAAAACAAGCGCTTAAGGGAGGCAACCCTAGGTGATTTTTAATTTTTTTTTTTTACTTTTGCTAAGTCTAATTAGAGTTTTAGAGTAAGTTAGATTTTTTTTTTATTTCCTAATCTCCCGTCTATTTTCGCCCCTATTCTTCGGGATTTCCTTTCCTATTGCAGATTTTTCTCTGTCACTGCAACCTTCTTCCTTGTAGCAGAGCACCCACAGCATACATGGCTTCAACATCATCAAGCAGTACGACGACGACTCCAGTGATGACCAAAAAAGAGGGGAAACAGAAGGTGCGAGTTCAGAAAAATAAGAGGGAGGTCCGCCCGATTACAACAAAAATGTAGAGAGTTCTGCGCAATCGGGTTCGAAGTGCTGCTCCCCAATATTCGAACACGCCTAGCGCACCACACCTAATTGACGACGACTCCAGTGATGAAGAAGAAACCCCACTTATTCGGATGAAAAAGGCAAGGACACAATCGAGTTCATCAGAAACCACACCACCGCAACCCGAGATTGCAGACATTCTACTCTAAATCAAGGAAATTTGAACAAAAATCACAACGGTCGGAATTTCAGAAGACAAGAACATTAAGCGCTCCAAAGAAATCTCTTTTTTAATGCCTATTCTAGAAGAAGAGGATGAGGAGCAAACTCCACAGCAGACTCCACAGCAGCCGCCACAACACGAAAATATTGAGGAACGACAGCATACTATTGCTCCCGAAAATTGGCAAGATGAAGAACAAGTTGATTCGGCAAGGGCAGGTGACGACAACATCATGTTGCTCCCGAAAGACTTAATTATCTCCATCAAATTTATGAAAATTGTTAAACCTTAAATAATAAATTGAGGGATTTTATGCTGGAATCTGTATTTGGTGCTGCAGCTCATGCTAAAAATGGCGATGAGCTAACAGATCTTCGGTTGTTGCCGATGGTCGGGGAGTGATGTTAAAAATGGCGACCAAGGTTGACCTTGTCTCGGACATCACGGGATCAGCACAGGCCATTTCAAATCCAAACTCTCGGATGAACCTAGGCTGGCTGAGTGAGGAGATTCATGGCCGATTCTGGACGCGGATCTTTTAGTTTTTGCCGATGGCTCAGAGGTGTGCGCGGCATGTTCAAAATGGCGACCCGGAGTTCACTATATCTCGGCCATTGACAGATCCGCGCGGGCCATTTTGAAATGTAGGTGTCAGACGCTCCTCCGTTGACCTGGGAAGCTTGAGCTCGGTCTCCGTCGTTTGAAAATCTCGGATATTCCGCCGGTGGCTCGGTGAACAATCTATGGGCGCGCGCGGGTGCATTCAAATGTTGGCCGGATGAATGCCTATCCGAACATCACGGGATTTGTCCGTGCCATTTTGAAAAGGAGTCTTCTGCCCATCGTTGTTGTCTGAATGTAGACATGTGCACGGTCAATTCGGCTGCAAAGCCTCGGTTAACCGTTGATGTCTTCATGTATGCACCGCGGGTGTCTATGCTTCGGACACTGAAAAATCCTCGTGTGCTAATCCGAACCTTGTCCTTTTTTTGACCAAATAATTGGATTACTTAAAGATTTAAGTAATGTTGCCGATGGGATTTGGTCAAGGTCTCCAAGTTGACTGTCAGTGGATCGTGGCTTGACCGTGGCTTGACCATGGCTCGGCCGTGGTGGGCTTCATTCGTGGGTTGTGCGCTCTTCTTCTTTGGGCTTCCTTCTCTTCCTTCTCTAAGTCTTATTTGCTGTTTAAAATCAAATGTGGCTGGGGCTCGGTATTGGTGGGCCGAGGACTCGGTCTTCATGGGAGAAATGCGGGATTCAAAAGGATTGGATCACGCTTTCTCTCACGTCGGCCACTTATTTCCTTTTGGCCAAAATCATAAGGGATTTCGGCCATGTCAACGGTCTATTGTCCGCTGGTCATCGAGGGTTAGTCGGGAGATGGGCCGGTTGACGTGTCGGGGCCGGGAGCGCTCAGACAACAAGTGATCGAGAACTTGGGTCGTTCTCGATCATGCTCGGAAGGTGTTTCTGAGACTAAGTTTCCTGAAAAATGAGCAACTAAGTTAGAAAAATCATCCGGGCTCGTTGGGCTCATCGGGGCTAGGTCCATGGTGTGCTCCGGTTGCACATCATCCTCCCGGGGTACTTTAGGCTTTGTCCCCAAATCTACGTGTTCACCATTATCCAAGTATGGAGATATGTCTTGGATGTTGACCGTTGCGGTTATACCATATTCGCCTGGGAGTTCGAGCTTGTAGGCTTTCGGATTGATCCGCTTGGCCACTCGGAAAGGACCCTCGACCCTTGGTAGTAATTTGGCGTGCTTATGCTTAAAGTATCAAAGTTTAAGCCACACCAAATCTCCTACTTGAAAAATTTTCTCTTTTCGGCCTCGGTTGGCCGCCGTTGCTAATTTGTCGATTTCCCTTTTCAACTATTTTTATAAGATAAAGTAACAAGTGTTCCACTAATGTAATTAAGTAAGAACACAGTAACGGTCTAGTTCTCGGGTTATAAGTGTGTAAGAGAAGCAGTAAGTGACGGCCTGAGAATCAGGTCGTTACTGTTTGTTTGGCCCCTTAACCAACCCTGGGTTGAATTTGAACTGTTGGTTGGATTTGAGAAGGTTTGGATGATGTGCAGACAGGTGGTAAGTCGTACAAAAATGTTTGTTCGGCCCCTTAACCAACCGATGGCTTGAATTAGTTGATTAGTTACATTTGAGAATTTTCTTACGATGTGCAGAAAGTTCATACGATGTATGAAAACTTATGATGTTATGCCCAAAATGATTGTTTGGCACGTTAACCAACCATGGGCTTGAATTGGGTTGAGTGGTTGCATTTGAAATGGTTTGGATGATGCGTAAAAAGTTTGTATGACATACAAAATGTTTGGTGTGTTGTCTAAAATGTTTATTCAGCACCGTAACTAAATGAAGGACTTTAATTTGGTTGATTGGTTGCATTTGAAAAGGTTTTGTCGAGGTGAGAAAAGTTTGTACAACATACAAAACTTACTCGCAGGCTTCCCGAAACATTCAATTGGATCAATTGGGTCAATTGGTTGGATTTGACAAGGTTCACACAATTATCCATTTGTTCGACACCATAACTAACCGATAGGTTTACTTGGGTTGATAGGATGCATTTGAAAGGATTTTGATGATGCAAGGAAAGTTTGTTTGATGTACAAATAATGTTTGGTGCGCTACAGAAAATGTTTGTTCGACACCTCAACCAATCGAGGGCCTTGACTTGGGTCAATTGGCTTCATTTAAAATATTCAGACGATGCACAAAAGTTTTTGACGACATACAAAATTATTTTTTGTGCTGCCTGAAACATTCGTTTGGGACCTTAACCAATAGAGGGGCTTCAGTTGTGCTAAAATGTTTGGTAAGCCAACTCAAAACTTCATTCTGCATCTCAACCAACCAAATGGTTTGAATTTGGTCAATTTAATGCGTTTAGGAAGGTTAAGAGATGCGTGGAAAGTTTGGATGAAATGATTGATGCTCTTCTCAAAACCTTTGTTTGGCACCTTAATCAACCAAGGCGCTTCAATAGGGTTGATTTGTTGCATTTGAGAAAATTCAAATGACTCTTGAAAAGTTTGTACGATGTACAAAAATATTTTTTGCACTGAACCAAACTTTCGTTTGGCACCTTAACTAACCATGTGGCTTAAGTTAGATAAATTGGTTGCATTTAAGAAAGTTCAGACGACAAGTAAAAAAGTTTTTACGACGTACAAAAACCTTAGGTGTGCTGCCCAAAACATTCATTTGGCACCTTAACCAGCCGAGGCAGTTCAATTGGAACTGTTTAACAAGGATCAAACAATGTGCAAAAAGTCTGTACGATGTACATAAGGCTTTGGTGCATTGCCCAAAACGTTTGTACAACAACTTAAATAGCCAAAACATTTCGTTTGATTGGTTGCATTCAAGAATATTATGACGACACAAGAAGAGTTCATACGACGTACGCAATTTTTTGGTGCATTCAATGAAATGTTCCTTGGGTACCTTAACCAACATAGGGGGTTAGAAGAAGTTATATAGTTGGATTTAAGAATGTTTGAACGACGCACACAAAATTCATATGACATATAAAAAAAATTTGTGCAATGCCATAAATGTTTGTTTGTACTATAACCAAGTAAAAGGCTTGAATTTGATCTATTTTTTGCATTTAAAATAGTTTAGAAGATGCAGAAAGCTTGTACGATGTATAAAAGTTTTGTGTGTGCCGCTGTAAATGTTTGGTCGGCAGCTTAACAAATTGAGGTTCTTGAAATGAGTCAATTGGTTACATTTAAACAGGTTTTGATGACAGATGAAAAGTTTTTACGACGTATGAAAACATTTAGTTTGCTGAACGAATTATTTGTTCCGCACCTCAACTAACTGAGGGGCTTGAATTGGGTTGATTAGTTGTATTTTAGAAGGCTTGGCCAATGCACATAACGTTCATACGACTCGCGGAAAGTTTGGACGATGTACAAAAATATTTTGTTTGCTGAATGACATGTTCATTCAATACCTTAACCAACCTATGGGCTTAAATTAAGTTGACTGGTTGCAATTGAGAAGGTTCGTACGACACTTAGAAACTTTCTTCAACGTATGACAACTTTTTGTGCAGTGCCTGGAATGTTTTTTGCCACCATAACCAGAAAAATGGCTTGAATTTGGTGGATTGGCTGAATTTTAGAAGGTTTGGACACTGCACAGAAAGTTCGTACATCATACAAAATGCTTTGTGCACTGAAAGAGTAGTTGGTTTGGCACCTTAACGAACTGAGGGCCTTGAACTGGGTAAATGGTTGCAGAATGAAAAGTTTTTTGGCACCTTAACCTATCAATCAGGTTAAATTGCATGAATTTGTCACATTTTTAAAAGACAATGTGTGGAAAGTTTGTATGTTTTGTACAACATACAAAAACTTTGGGTGTGATGCCTAAATTATTTGTTTGGCTTCTTAACCAATGTACGATGGTGATGATGTACAAAGAGAACACATATTTCATTTGAGATGCCACATGAATAACAACACATGTAGTTTGATAATTTACAATAGGAGTTGCACTAATGTTACTAGTACTTTGTTAGTGGAAAAGTTGAGATTGAAAACCAAGAAGCATTCATCTCCATACAAGCTACTATGGTTGCGGTGAAGTCAAAGTTACTAAACAATGGAAAATTGCTATGTCAATTTGTAGGTTTCAAAGTCAAATAGTGTAACGCCCTTTGGCGTATCGTTTCTTAAACTTTGTTTTTCATAAAAAGATGGTAAAAGTTTTGTTTTTTATCATGCATTTGTAAAATGTAGCAGTGAAAGAATTTGAAATACATTTATAATTTAAAATCTCTTTTGGAGGAATACATGATTTCATGATTATTCTAAAATACATTATAATAAAAACCCTCTCGTTCGTTGCTTGGACAACATCGTTCTAATAGCCACGTAGCCACGATCATGGCAGCACTTCGTCAACTGAACATTAGCATCACCTACACTACAAAGTTCATCTATGAGCCTAGTGCTTAGTAAATAAAACATGAAATGAATGAATGCATACATGATATGCATAAATAAAATATTTTCTTTTTATTTTATTCTAGGTCTTTCTTTACTTTACTTTCCTTGATCCTTATCATTGGTGCTTCTATGCAAGGAACGAGAGACCACAAACTTGAGTCTACCTAAGGAGACAGTCAACTCGATTCCAAGGGTTGAGAGACCACAAACTTGAGTCCACCTAAGGGGACAGCCAACTCAAACCCCTTCTCAATGAAATTTACATAATTTTCTCTTTATTTTTTTATCTGTCTTTTTTTGGTTATCCGAGCTCAACCCGAAACAACCATTTTCATATTCTGTTTCATATGANAATGCCCTAAAACATGTATATTCATGAAATTTCCTTGACTATTTCATGCATTCAAACAATAAAACGTCCACTCCATCCATTATAACTCATTTCAACCCATAAGTGAGCATTAGAGACGTGGTTAGGATGATTCTTACCTCAAAAGATTCGGATTGAAGAGTAGAACACTTTACTCCGAAAGGTTGAGGGTCAAATCACACTTCTTCTAACTCTAATCTCACCCTCTTCTACTAAAACCCTAAAGCCCTTTCTTCACTCGAGAGAATTCAGAAAGGAGAGAGAGATTGTCGTGCATAATTACCTGAAGGCTGAACTTTTGTCTTGAGGTGGAAGGTGAAGAGTCACCACGAGGTGGCACCTAAGCACGAGGTGTCAACTTAAATCTCTTAAATATTTCATAACTTTTTCACCACAACTCCTATTGAGTTGTTTAACCTATCAGTATTCTCATTTTTATGTCTTCTAAAATTTCTTAGAAGATTTCTTTGTCAATTAAGCTCATTTATCATATGATAAAATGGGAAAACTGAAACTACCTCGTTATCGATCTTCAACCCGGTGGTTGTTACCAATTGTAAGTTTCCAAAATTCATAACTTTCTCTAGAAATCTCCAAATCAAGTAATTTTTGTTGCTATAGTTCCATCAACTAATTTAATCAATTTCATTAGATGGACTTAAACTCATTTAAAGAACTTATCTCTTCGAAAATCAGATAACTTTGTTCATCATTTAACATTATAGGACTTACAGTACTTGGAAAAAGTCGGGTGTTACATTTGGACACTGCACGGAAAGTTCGTACATCATAGAAAATGCTTTCTGCACTGAAAGAGTAGTTGGTTTGGCACCTTAACGAACTGAGGGGCTTGAATTGGGTAAATGGTTGCAGAATGAAAAGTTTTTTGGCACCTTAACCTATCAATCAGGTTGAATTGCATGAATTTGTCACATTTTTAAAAGACAATGTGTGGAAAGTTTGTATGTTTTGTACAACATACAAAAACTTTGGGTGTGATGCCTAAATTATTTGTTTGGCTTCTTAACCAATGTACGATGGTGATGATGTACAAAGAGAACACATATTTCATTTGAGATGCCACATGAATAACAACACATGTAGTTTGATAATTTACAATAGGAGTTGCACTAATGTTACTAGTACTTTGTTAGTGGAAAAGTTGATATTGAAAACCAAGAAGCATTCATCTCCATACAAGCTACTATGGTTGCGGTGAAGTCAAAGTTACTAAACAACAGAAAATTGCTATGTCAATTGGTAGGTTTCAAAGTCAAATAGTGTAACGCCCTTTGGCGTATCGTTTCTTAAACTTTGTTTTTCATAAAAAGACGGTAAAAGTTTTGTTTTTTATCATGCATTTGTAAAATGTAGCAGTGAAAGACTTTGAAATACATTTATAATTTAAAATCTCTTTTGGAGGAATACATGATTTCATGATTATTCTAAAATACATTATAATAAAAACCCTCTCGTTCGTTGCTTGGACAACATCGTTCTAATAGCCACGTAGCCACGATCATGGCAGCACTTCGTCAACTGAACATTAGCATCACCTACACTACAAAGTTCATCTATGAGCCTAGTGCTTAGTAAATAAAACATGAAATGAATGAATGCATACATGATATGCATAAATAAAATATTTTCTTTTTATTTTATTCTAGGTCTTTCTTTACTTTATTTTCCTTGATCCTTATCATTGGTGCTTCTATGCAAGGAACGAGAGACCACAAACTTGAGTCTACCTAAGGAGACAGTCAACTCGATTCCAAGGGTTGAGAGACCACAAACTTGAGTCCACCTAAGGGGACAGCCAACTCAAACCCCTTCTCAATGAAATTTACATAACTTTCTCTTTATTTTTTTATCTGTCTTTTTTTGGTTATCCGAGCTCAACCCGAAACAACCATTTTCATATTCTGTTTCATATGAAATCTCATGCATGTAAATAGTTTGTAACTTTCTTGAAAACATGATGCATGAGATGCCCGTGAACATTCATAATATAGATGCACCAAGCACATCATTAACATGTGTAGCATAAACATAACAATTCATTACATCATAATAAATATCAATTCCAATAACATTTCGTAAGCTACATTAGCTTAACTACTCCACAATCGCTAAGGGCATATACTCATTCCATTTTGACATAAACCAAATCTTTGTGATATTAACATAATTGCAACATGTCATCTAAAAAACACGACATTCATAAATCAATCTCACTTAACACTTCAAAACATATCTTTGAGCTAAATATCATCATTCCACATGTTTTATCTCATCATTAAACAATTAATGTCATAAGAAACAAGCATAACATAACACTTCATAATGTAGGCACAAGGAGGCCAAGAACAAACACAACATTACTTACCTTAGGTCTTTAGCTATTAGGAAACACATAATCAATGCCTTTTAATCACTTAAAAACCTATAAATAAAACAACTATTAATCGTAACCCAAAATATTGCTCAACTTCAAAGTGTCATAACTTATTATATACAACTCCAAATGTCTTCATTTGAAAGCTCAAACCTTGCCCAACGTGTCTATTATGACGTGGTAAAAGTCGTTGGCCAGAGGATTAGTCTAACATAACTTTTGAATACAAATCCCGAAACTGGACAGACTTTTCAGTTTTTAACCACTTTAGTATAACATGAACAAATATGAATTAATTTATTTTATCTTTCACGTACATCCACACCTAAACAACTAGAACATGATTTGATATCATTTTTACAGAACCATCCACCATAACCTCCAAATTTCGTGCAATCAATATATCTAATCATCATACCATCAATAAATCCTCTAAAAACCACAATTATTCTTTAACGATCTTATCCTTAAATCATGATTAACCTAATCCACGCATAACATAAATATTACCTCATGATTCTTAGCTCAAAAGATTCCTCTTGATGAGAGGAACATTCCTTGTTAAGGTCTTGGAGACCAATTCTCCCTTTTTTCCCTTCATTTTTCTACTTTGTCTCACTAAAGCTCCATTCTCCATTTTCATCTTCTTTCTTCCTTTCTCTCTCTACAGCCACGAAAATGGCTGATACTCTGCCATTTCTCCTCTCTTTTAGATAGATTTAAGGGTGAATATACATTTTTGTCCAACTTATCCTTTTATCTTTTCTACTTAGCCTTCTTTATCTATTTAATTGCTAAAATACCTTAGTTATTGTCTTTACAACAAACTTAGCTTAACTAATTAATCTTGATTAGTACTAAGTTAATCCTTAAGATTTACTTAATGGTATCTATGAGTGGTTAGTGATGTAGTTTGGATTATCTAGTTAACCAAGTACTTTTATAAGATCAATGAATCATGTGCTAAGATATTTGCATCAAAAAAGTTGTTCTTAAATACTATGATGATATATTGATATAGTGAAACCTTAGATACACATGTTGAACCTTTGAATTTGGTTTTTATTGCTTTACAAGAAAATTAACTTTATGCTAACTTGAAGAAGTGCACTTTTTGTATGAATTTGGTAGTTTTTCTTAGTTTTGTTGTGGGATCAAAAGGAATTTTGATGAGCCACAGAAGGTCTAGGCGATTCAAGAGTGGCCAAAACAAAAAAAATGCATGTGAGGTTAGAAGTTTCCATGTACTGACAAAATTTTGTAGAAGGTTTGTATGAGATTTTAGTACTATTGCGTCACCGTTAAATGATATTGTTAAAAAGCATGCTGAATTCAAATGGACCGAAGAACATATAGGTGCTTTTAATTATCCAGCATATGATAATGAGTTGTATGTCTTAGTGAAGACTGTACAAACATGGCAACATTATTTGTGGCCCAAAAAATTCATTATCTATTATGACCATGAAAGTTTGAAACATTTTGTCACAAGAAAAATTACACAAAAGGCACACAAAGTTTATGGAGTTCATCGAAACCTTTCCATCTATTATCAAGCACAAGAAAGGTAAACAAAATATTGTTGCCGGTACATTATCTCAAATGTACGTAATTCTAAAATCCTTACGATCTAAATTGCTTGCATTTAAATTAGTTAAATATTTTAGAAGGTTCAGACGACTCGCACGAGCTTTCTACGTCGTATGAGTATGTTTGGAGCACTGCTCAAAACCTTCTTTTGGTACCTTAACCAACAGAGGGTAATTTATTTTGTCAATTTATGGCATTTGAGAAGGTTCAAACGACGAGTAAAATTTTCATGCGATGTTTGGCATGCTAAATGAAATGTTCGTTAGGCACGTTAACCAGCAATGTTGGTTGAATTAGGATGATTGGTTGGATTTTACAAGGTTTTGATGATTGCACGGAATATTCATACTGTCTGGTGCTCGGAATGAAACATTCATTCAATGCCTTAACTAACTAAGGGGCTTCATTTGGGTCAACTTGTTACATTTGAAATTATTTGATGAGGTACGAAAACTTTGTTAGATGTACAAAAACGTTTAGTCCTCTACCAGACATGATCATTTAGCACCTTACCAAGTAGAGATGAAAAATTTGTTAACTTATTAAATTTAAAAATATTCAAACGACGCACCAAAATTTTGTATGACGTCCAAAAAAGTTTTGTGCATTGCCCAAAATATTCATTTGGCACCTTAGCTAACTGAGGGGCTTAAATCAATTTGATTGATTACATTTGGGAAGGTTTTAAAGATGCACATAAAGTTTGTATGGCGAACGAAAATATTTGGTGCACTAAACGAAATGTTTGTTCGGCACCATAATAAACCAAACAACTTGAATTGTTCGGCACCATAATAAACCAAACAACTTGAATTGGGTGGATTGGTTGCATTTAAGAGGGTTCAGACGATGCGTGGAAAGTTTGGATGACATAAGAAAATGTTTAGTGCACTGAACAAAATGTTTGTTAGACACCTTTAATAAGGTCGATTTATTGAATTTGAGTTGAATTTGACAACGCGCAGAATGGTTATACGACGTCCAAAAATGTTTGATACATTGAACAAAATATTTTTTGGCACCTTAGCCAAATGAGCAGCTTGAAAGTTAGAGTCTTCGCATTTGAGCAGATTCATACAATGCACAAAAAGTTTGCACGACGTACGAAAACATTTAGTACGCTACAAAAAAATTTATTCGGCACTTAACAAATAGAAGGGCTTTAATTGTGGATATTTGTTGCATTTAATCGGGATCAAACAACAGGCAGAAAGTGATGTGATATGGTCTGCCTTTATAGTGAAGCATAAAAGCCTAGTTTTTAGGTAATAGACTATTGAAGGATGGGAAAGAGTATGATACCTTCCATATATTACGTTATAAAGTTGACATCCCAGCAGTAATCGGTGAATTCAGCTATCTTTCGTATTTTACTTCAAAATGTGACCTTTACAAGAATTGTATTTGACTTCAAGATATTTCCAAAAAAGGATTAATCGTAAAATTCGAACATTTTTTGTATCTCAAAATATGCTGATGATTACTGAGACAAAAGTGCATTAGAAAAATCAAGCACGGCCCAACAAATAAATCTAAAACTTAAATAAGTTTTATTATAATATTTTATGTTTCCGTATTACTATTTTCTATTCAATTAAGTGTCCCTAATGTCTTTTGCTTATTTCTTGATTACTACTTTGATATGATCCTCACTAATAAAGATTGATCAGTGATCATATGTTGAATATAAAAAAAGGGTCGCACTTAAAGTGTAGGGCATAAGGCTTAGGGGTTAGGCCTTAGGGCATAGGGCATAGGGTTTAGACCTTAGGTCTAAGGGCCTCAGGCTTAAGGCATATAGCTTAATGCTTAGTTTATAGAGCTTAGGGCTTTCAATTAGGGGTTTGAAATTTGAGCATGACTTAGGGCATATGTCTTAGGGCATAGATGGGCTTAGCGCTTAGGGTTAGGACTTTAAGATTACGAGTTAGCGATTAGGGCTTATTACTTAGTGCTTAGTGCGTAGTGCTCAGGGCTTAGAGCTTAGGGCGTAAGGGATACGACACACAGCACATAGGTTAGCGCTTAAGACATAGGGTTTAGCACATAGGGCTTAGAGCTTAGGGTTTACGGCGTTGGGCTTAGTGATATGATCTTAATTGATAAAGACTGATTAGTGATTGAATGCAGAATATAAAAAAAGTAAGCTTGAAAATGAAACTTTCACCCAAAGTCGATGAACGGTTGAACCTTAGCTTAGAAAGAGCTTAAGACACAAAACAATAACACGGCTAAGAACCTTGGACAAGAGAGATGCCATAACCGAATGGATTTTGTTTGATAAGCCAGAAAAGACACTGCTTGGCTTGCAATGAAAGACCGGACAATATGTTGAGAATGAAAAGTTTTGTCACAATATGATTCTCAAAACTCAAGTTGATATGAAATCATAAATCTAGTACATATTTATAGTACTCATTCCTTACCTAATTTCTCTTCTCCCAACCTTATCAACTTTCTCACCTACTTTTCCACAAACTTTCTTACATGCTTTCTCACCTACTTTGCTTATGAAATGTAACATAGATTATAAATAATCGATTACAATACATAAAGTAAGTACATAATTGTCTAATCTATAATAATTATTGTTCCCTGTGCACTTCAATGAATGTCATGCATTTAGAATTTGATGTTGTCTTTAACAATAATGCCGTCACAATTGAGAAAAATAAAAAATGTAGAATGTGGTATGAACCTCTCTCTCATAACACCTTTTGAGAAAAATAAAAAAAGTTTGAAACCGAATAACCAAAGAAACGTGGAGAGTACTGATAAGGATAATTCCCAGGAAACTACTCTTGGCAATTTTCTGGATAGAATTACCTTTCCAAGTATGTTCCCAAGAAAGGCTGGATTCTCACAAACAGACCACTTAAATTTTAGTCTCCTTAGATAGAACTTACTTACACAGTACAATTACACCATTAACCAGGCGATATGAAAAATGGTAGCAAGCGCGATACGAAAAATACCAAGAAGTTTCCCACACCATTAAAATATAACGGCCAAGAAACAAGAGAAATATCTATCCAAATAGACACCGAGAATTTAACGTGGAAACTCAAATCGGGAAAAACCACGGGGACCGAGTTCGGAAAGATCNACACCACTAACCAGGCGATATGAAAAATGGTAGCAAGCACGATACGAAAAATACCAAGAATTTTCCCACACCGTTAAAATATAACGGCCAAGAAACAAGAGAAATATCTATCCAAATAGACACCGAGAATTTAACGTGGAAACCCAAATCGGGAAAAACCACGGGGACCGAGTCCGGAAAGATCTCATTACGAAATAAGAGTTTACAATAATTTTCTAGAAATCAAATATTTCTAGAAAATATTCACTAAGACAAATTAAACTCTCTTAGAACTCTCAATGTGCACAAAAGCACCACACCTATTTTTCCTATCGCCCTCTTTCTTTTCTCTCCCTCTTCTCGAAAAAACCTCTCCCTATTCTCTAAAAGCCTCTCTCCTATTCTCTTCCTTCTCTCTTCTTCAGATGCTCTCCAGGGATGCTCTTGGTTGTTCCTCAACCCCCTCTATTTATAGGGGTTGGGAAGGTAACCCCCTCCTACAAAAGATGAGAGGGTTATGTTACAAAGGAGGAAAGTCCTTCTCCTTTTTAACCCCTCCTTCAATGTCATTCAATGCCTTAATGGCATTGAATAGGAGGAGGGACCCAACAGTTAGACTAGAGGAGCGGCCATTTCATCAAAGTCAATTTCTTGGTCGTCATCTATGGCGGGAAAGGAGGAAAAAGAAGTAGAAAAGTGTGGCGGCACCGCCTCCATAACATCTTGGCCTCTGAGTACAATACCAACTTTCTCGTAGAGCTTGGTAAGGGAATTACTCCTTTTTTGCAGCTCGTCTAATCCAAGCTCTTCAATCGGAGCTTCCCCCCATCCATGGCTTTCGTCATGCATGTCTTTCGTCTCCTGTAGACTTTTTTCCCACTCTTTCTTCGCTTCTAGCTGGACTAGAAGCTCGTTATACTGCTTGTTCAGCTCACCGACTTTCATTTTCCATTTAACCTCCAAAACTGCGTTTGCAAAACTAGACGGTGTCACTGGTTTCTTGTTCAGCACTCTGCCGGTGACTGACTCCTTGGGGGGTGGGCAAATGCAAAGGGCTTACCTACCGGAGAAAGTATAATGAGGGCTACTTCAGATCCATAAAGGTCGATAATTCACACGCTTTTTTGTATATTCTGGACCTCGGTTTGGTAAATGTAATCAGCCAATCCTCTTTATTCCCCAGCAACTTAATCTCTATCTTTTGTCGACCTCTTGTAAGCTTCGGTCGACCATCAGCAGCCTTCATCGCTCAGTGAAACTAAAAAAAAGTCTAGAGAAATGAAAGAGGTGGTTGTTTTGGTAGGTTTAGTGGTCACTTTCATAGACAAAAGAAGAAGATTTCGAGCCTACTCCACGAGATACGATCTCATACACTGGGTCGTAGTGAAAAACATTTCTTAGTTGTCATCTTTATCTTTTTCAGTTTCACTATTTTCTCATAATTTGGTCTGTACTTGCATCATCAATTGGAAAGAGAGTCAACTGAGCGTTATAAACTTGAAAAAGGTAGACTTTAAAGGAAGAGGGTGAGTAAAACTAGGTAGAATCATAACAGATTGTTGTGCATTCCAAGGTTGTAAAAAAGTATCTGAAGATTCTCTTTATTTGAATAGAAATCTACGGAAACTTGGTTAACCTTCTGTCATATTTCAAACTGGTTAACCACGTGCATTCTCTAGTTGAATAAAACAATGATGACGTGAGTGATTTATCCTTTAATCCCCCTAAAATTATTGCATTTAAGACTAAAACTAATACAAGTTTTTTCAAAAAAAAATGTGATACAAGATCGTAAGAATTCTTCATGTGTAAGAGACATTGTTTCACAAGAAAGAGAAACTCCTCATCGTCAAATAATGTATACTCCTACCTGATTAAAAGTGTTTCAGAATTCTCTCTATGTTGAGGTAATGTGTTAGTTCACCATCATGGCCAGAGCCTCGACTTTAAGCGAGTTACATCTTAGTGCATGAAGCACCATGGTGTTCGAGTAGTTGTAAGCAAAAAGAGAAGCCTTAGTTCTCAATGGTGTTTGGGTAGTCGTAAGTTCTAGCATTGGTATCGTTCACCTCTTTTGAACCTCAAAGATTAAAGTGTTAGACCGCTATGGAGAATCATATCCCCACACGATCGATTCGAGGTAGGGAATAATGCATGCTTGGTCAGTGCCGCATTGAGAAGCAATAGTGTACCCATCAAAAATCTTATCGTCAAATTGAAGCTCATTTGATTCTTAGTAACATCTCAAAAGAGTTCTCTGGTACCATTGGTGATTCGTGAAGTTCTAACAAAGTCGCAACATCAGCAATTGCACTTATGGGGAAGCTAGTTGAGCAACTTCCCTCTTCGCCTGATAGTGTTGTTGTTTTTGAAAATAGATTGGCTCTTTGATTCGAGTGTGGCATTGTACAGTATTGACCGCACAATATTGTAGCTTTGCACTAGAATTTGCATGGATTTGTTCATCGATTATGCTCAAAATACATTTTTAAAATATATTGGCTCTTTAGTCTTTTTTTCCTCACCAAAAGTTTTAAAATTAGTTCTAGTGAAATACAGAAAACAAATGATATGCAAATAAAATTCAAAATCAAATCAAATCTTTATCTATTTTTTTGTCAATATCCCAGTACACCTCATTGTCTCTCTTCATCTCTGTCTCGTTTTCCTATCTTTTCCTAAGTCTTCTCGTTCTCTCTCTCTTCCCTATTCTCTTTTATTTTCTTATTCTTCTTCTCCCCTGTCTTCTTTTCGAAGTGGTAGACTACCTCTCACTCTCTCTTCGGTTTTTTTTCTTATCCATTCTCTCTCCTCCAATATTAAACCCAAGTTGTAGACCACCTCTCCCCTGTCTCCTTTTCCAAGTGTCTTCAATTGAGTCATTTTTTTTTGTATTTGAGAAGGTTTAAATGACGTGTAGAAAGTTTGTACGAGGTTCAAAAATATTTAATGCGCTACCAAAATGTTTGTTTAGACCCTTAAGGACAAAGGGGAATGAAATGGGTTGATTGGTTGCATTTGAGAATGTTTTGATAAGGCGCCAAAACTTTCTACAGTGTAGGAAAATGTTTGGTCACTGCGCAAACGTTTGTTTGACACCTTAACCAAGCATGGGGCGTAATTGGGTATATATGTTGCATTTGAAAAGGTTGGAATGATGCGGAAAAAGTTAGCATGATGTACATAAAAAATTGATGCATTCCCCGAAAAATTATTTTGGCACCTTAACCAACCAAGAAGATTTAAGTGGTTTGATTGGTTGCATTTGATTTGGTTCCGACGAATGCAACATGTTGATTTGAGGTGTAAAAATGTTTGGTGTGCTACCCAAAATGTTCGTTTGCACCTTAACCAACCAAAAAACATTAATTGTGGTGATTGGTTTCATTTGAGAAGGTTCGAATGATGGAAAAAAAGAATTGTACGACATACAAAAATATTTTATGCACTGTCAAAATATTTGTTTGCACCTTAACAAACCGAGCAGCATAAACTAGGTTAATTAGTTGCATTTGTCAAGGTTCCGACAATGCGTGAAAATGTTGTATGACTCAAAAATATTTAGTTCGCTGCCCCAATCATTTGTTTCGCATCTTCACCAACCCAGAGGCTTGAATTGGGTCAATTGGCTGTGTTTGAGAAGGTTCAGATAACTCATGGAAGGTTTGTATGACGTATGAAAACCTTTGGTCCGCTACTTAAAATGTTCTTACGACACCTTAACCACTGGAGGGGCTTGCATTGGATCAATTTGTTGGTACGCTGAGCAAAATGTTTGTTCGACACTTTAATTAACCAACGAGCTTAAAAATTAGGTCGATTGGTTGCATTTGAGAAGGTTTCAACGATGTGTGGAAAGTTCCCTTCCCACATCAACCTACTGAGCGAATTGAATTTGGACATTTCATAGCATATGAGTAGGGCCAGACAATGAGCCAAAAGTTCTTACAACGTAAGATAATGTTTTATTGCATGGTATCATTTATTAGGCACTTCAACAAACTACGCAACTTCAATAGGGTCAATTAGTTGCATTTGAGCAGGTTCAAACAAGTAAAAAGTGCATACGACGTACAAAATTTTTTGGTGCATTGTCTGAATTATTTAATATGTACCTTAACAAACCGAGAAGCTTGAATTAGGTAAGTTGGTTGGAGCAAAATCAAAATATATGCGAAAAGTGAGTATGACATACAAAAAAATTTGGTGCCGTGACCATAATATTCAATTTGTTACATTTAGCCCTTTAGCCAACAAATGAGCTTTAATTGGATCAATTTGTTACATTTGAAAAAATATAGACAATGAGTAGAAAGTTTGTACAGCTTATGAAAATGTTTGATTCGTTGCAAAAAATGATTTTTTTAAGCACTTTTAACCAACCAAGGGGCCTAAATTGGGTCACTTAGTTTCGTTTAAGAAATTTTTCACGACGCGCAAAAAGTTTGTACGACGTACGAAAATAGTTGGTCACTGCCCAATGTTTGTTTGGCACCTTATCCAACTGAGGGGCTTCAATTGCGTGTATTTTTTTTCATTTGAGAAAATTCAAACGATGCGCAAAAAGTTTGTACAATGTAAAAAAGTTTGGTTGATTGCCCAAAACTTTGTTTGGCACCTTAACTCACTGAGAGGATTTATATGGTTTGATTGGTTCCAATTGCTAAGGTTCTGATGACGCACATAAAGTTTGTTCAACGTGCAAAAAATTTTGGTGCATTGCTTAAAAAATTTGTTTAGCGCCTTAACCAATCAAGGGGGATCAAAATGGATCAATTAGTTGAATTTGAGAAGGTTTGGACAACACACAAAGTTCACAGGACGTACAAAAATGTTTGGTGTGCCACCTGAAATGTTTATTATGCACCTTAACAAACTGAAGGGATTGAAACGGGTTGATTGGTTGCATTTGAGAAATTTTTGAGGAGGTGCACAAAGTTTCCACAATGTACAAAAATACTTGTCCATTGTCAAAATGTTTGTTTGGCACCTTAATCAAGCAATGGGATTGAATTAGGTGTATTTGTTGCATTTTACAAAGTTTGAACAATGCAGATCGTACAAACTATGAAAAAAATTGGTGCACCCCCTGAACGTTTGTTTGCTACCTTAACCAAGCAAGGGAATTTAAGTTGTTCAATTGGTTGCATTTGAAAGGGCTATGAAGTTGCCCAAAAAGTTAGTTCGAGGTGCAAAAATGTTTTATGCGCTACCAGAAATATCGTTCCACACCTTTACCAACCAAGGAGCTTTAATTGGGTAAATTTGTTACATTTGAGAAGGTTCACACAATAAACAAAAAGTTTGTAGGACAACAAAAACATTTGTAGCGCTGCATGAAATGTTTCTTTGGCTCCTTAACCAACCGAGAAGCTTTACATATTGTTGCAAGGTTCAAAAGATGCACAAGAAGATCACACGACGTACAAAAATAACTTGTACACTACCAAAAAATCTTCCTTCAGCACTATAACATACTGTGTGGATTGGATTGGGTCATTTTCTGGCATTTGAGTAGGTTCAAATGATACGCTGAAATGTTGTACAATGTACAAATATTTAGTGCATTTCACAAAATGTTTTATTCGTCACCTTAACCAAACAAGGGGGGTTCAATTGGGTCGATTGGTAACATTTGAGAAAGTTTTTAAAACTCGTAAAAAGTTTGTACGCCAAATATGTTTTATAGCTGCTTAAACATTTGTTTGGCACCTTAACCAATCGAGAGGCTCATATTAGGTGTTTATTGCATTAGAGAAGGTTAACGATGTCAAAAAAGTTGGTACAATGTACAAAAAAGTTCATTCGGCACCTTAACCAACCAATAAGATTTAAATGGTTTGATTGGTTAGATTTGATAGGGTTCTGATAATGCATAGAAAGTTTGTTTGACATGGGAAAATATTTGGTGCACTGCCTGAAACATTTTTTCAACACCCAAACCAAACAAGTAGCTTAAATTGGATTGATTTGTACAATTTGAGAAAGTTCAAATGACGCACAAAAAGTTTTTATGATGTACAAAAACATTGCCAAAACATTGCCAAAAGTTTTTAAACAGTTTGAGAAAGTTTAAATTGGTCTATTATTTGCATTTTGGTGCACTACCCAAAACATTTGTTTAGCACCATAACCAATTGCAAGACTTAGATTGGGTTGATTGGTTGCAATTTAGCAGGTTTTGATGAGAAGAGGAAAGTCCCAACGACATATTGATGAAGGCATCACAAAGATCAAAGAGGAAAGTCCATTTTTTCTTTAATTTTTTTATATTCCGCATTCAATCACTGATCAATCTTTACTCGTTAAATATCATATCATTTTATATTAGAGCAGCAAAATCAAAAAGTTAGCTAGTATTGGTGTTAGAAACAACAACATTTATTTCACTCATTTTGTCGTGTCTTCTTGTTAATCTTGTGTTCATCTTTGTTCAATTCAAATGTCGATATCCTTCATCATTTTTTTTCTTCCAATTGATAATTTGGTTTGATGTGAAAAGTCTTTTTGTTAGGTCATTCAACCCTTGACATAATTGGAGCAAGTGAGGGGAAAAGGCAAGACATGTGAGATTATTAGAGGGTAAATGCCTACTAAAAATTGTGAAAGACGAGTGACAAATTAGAGTAACAAACTTATCCAATGAAACACGTGAGAGAGTATAGTGAGGTCCATCTTATTACATTTTTTTCTTCTCTAACATTTTCTTACAGGTTTAATGTAACAACCAGATCGCCAGGCCGTCGCTTACTTTTTATCTTACTCACTGACGCCGGACCGTTACTGGGTTCTTACTTACTTACTTACATTAGTGGAACACTTGTTACTTTAATTAAACTTAATCAAGTTCGTGTGTATGGTGTAGTCAATCTAAAAACTCTAATGCGGAAAAGATAAACAATTTAATAGAGTTGAGAGAGAGAGAGATTGACACCGGATTTTTAACGCGGTTTGGCCAACCTTGCCTACGTCCGTGCTCCAAGGTACCTCCTTTGAGCTCACTCCGATTGACTTACGGGTGTCAATCAAACCTTTACATCGACTCTTCTTTAGGAGAGGCGTCACCCCTCTTACAAATTTTGCTCACGAAGGTTAATACAAGGATTACGGTTACTAACCGACTCTCTCAATCACAAAGTGAATGTTCAAATATGAGTACTAAGATTGAGAGAATGAAATGATTTTCTAGAAACAGCAAATGACTTAATGAAAAATATTGTTCCATAAGTTAAACAAGCCCAAAAAAAAGGAAGATCTCCAAAAAAATTGATAAGGCTAAGCGATTATTTCCAATGAGAGTCAACTAGGGGAGATCCAGGCATGTCCAGTGCTGGAGTAGGAACAAGCTCGGTATCCACGGTGGACGGAGAGGTAAGAACTTCAGTGTCTACAGCAGATGGAATCAAAACTATACCAGGAGAGGATACAAGCGGATGAGTAGAGGATCTAGCCGGAGTAATAGATGGCTCATTATCTGGTGCACGTGAGAAAGATGACTCAACAACTGCAGCCGGAGAGGAAAGGATAGGAGCTCTAGGAGGGGCTGTAGTCGGTTCGTCATAGTCCTTTTCTTCTTCTTCTTCCTCAAAATATGCATCCAATGCATCAATTTGGCTCTTAAGGCCATCAACTTTTTTATGCAGAGCATCAACCGATGACGTGAGGCTCGTAATGAGGCCGGTAAGCATGTAAGCGCTCCTCAATCGAGGAAGAGGAACGATGTCGTCTCCGAGGTTGCCTATCCTCGAGAGGAATGTGAGCTTCATCAACAGTTATGGGTGGGGAGCTTGGAGGAGTGGGAGGTCGGCGAGGCAGATTTCTTTTGTATTGCCATTCACCATCTTTATTTTTGGTTAACCCCATCCGTGAGAGGGTCGAATCGAAGTAGATATCATGATTCCTGACCTTGATGAGATTAGCGGGAGAGGGATAAATTACTCCTTGTTGAGCAAAAATCTCCATTAGCAAAATGTTGAACGGTAATGATTTGGATGCTTTATCTAGCACTTCCATCATACGTCGCATGATGATAAATCCTACATTAAAGCGACACCGGGTGAAAAACATGTATAGAACATACAGTTCCATATGGCTAATGTGATTTTTATGCCCGTCCTTAGGCAAAAGATTGTAAGTTGTGATGTGATGAACCAAACGTGCCGTTATGTTGAGATCACTTGCTTTGGGTTTGTACGGCAAGTTGTTTGGGTCCTTAGCAACCAATCTAAAAAAATCCTTATAGTCCGAGCATGGAACTAGAGCGGGCTCCTTCCCTTGCTCGTAGTATCTATCCGTAAACTCATTTATCTCACAACCCAATAAAGAGTTCAATGAAGAGTTTGTAATCTTAATTGGTTTACCATAAACTAAACTTTTGAGGGTAAGTAGGTGAGGAAAGGATTGTAAATTTGCATAGAATAGTCGTATAGCTTCCTCATGATACAAATTCCATAGTCCAAACAACGTCTTTAGTCCTAGATATTCACAATGCTCAGTGACATCAATCCCCGTAATCCTATCGGGAAGAAATACTCTACTTAATATAAGAGGTTTGACATGTAAAATCTTAGTGTACTTATCTTGAGCATCCGAATTTTGAAAGAGATGCTTGTCCACTGTCGGAGTAGGAGGAATCGACGTTTCACTAGTCGATTTTGACTTTACCGTGCTCTTCCTCTTAATGGGGAGTTTGGAAGTTGATGCCATTGATATTAAAGGAAAGATAGAGGATGAGGCTGAGGAGCAATCGGAAAGGAGATTGGGATTGTCAGAGGAGGGGTTTGAACCGCCGGACGAGGAATTTTGCGAGAGAAACAGGGAGGAAGAGATTAGTGTAACAACTCTCATTTTTATTTTAGAATTTTGTGACTTTCGGATGTAAATGTTTAAGAGTTATTTCATGAATGTTGGGTAGTTATTGAGGAATTTAAATATTGTGAATGTTAGGAATTTAGTAGGATGAAGGTGATGAAGAAATTAAGGTTTAAGGGAGTATAAGTAATGATGTCAATCGGAAAAGTTAGAAAATCGTCTAAGTATTTTGGAACACTTTCGGTCGACCCCATAATTTAGGAGGGGTCGACACAATTGAATATTTCGGTCGACCCCAAGATCAAGAAGGGGTCGACATAAAATAGTCCTTTAGTATGCTTTGGGTCGACCACAACATTGCACGGTCGACACAACTGGCATACTT
>QAOC01051908.1:0-13741 GCA_003255005.1 Begonia fuchsioides | reverse complement strand
AATTTCTAGCTAAAGCCCCTGTATGCGTTTGGAGTTCTCTTGCTCCAATCCCCTGTTGCTGCCTACCTTTCTTTCTCTCGGCAGATTTTTTCCATCTCCTCTCTTCCCGACACCTCCGCATCTTGGAGCGTGTCATATAGGCTTAGGGCTTAGGCTATAGGCTTAGAGATTAGGACTTAGGACTTAGGGATTATGGCTTTGTTTTGTGGTCGATGGGCTTCAAGCTTAGGGATTTATGCTTAAGGTCTAAGGCTTTGGCTGTAAAGCTTAGGGCTTTGGGCTTAGGAATTAAAGCTTCAAGTTTAAGGCTTAGGGCTTTAGGGTTATGCCTTATGAATATAGGCTTATGGCTTATGGCTTAGGGCTTAGGGCTTAGGGCTTAGGGCTTTAGGCTTATGGCTTTGGGATTAGGTATTAGGGCTAAGGGATTAGTGTTGTGGCTTAGTCTTTTGGGCTTAGAGATTAAGGCATTGGGCTTAGGTCTTCTGATTTAGGCTTTTAGGCTAAGGGCTTTGGTTTTTTGGCTTAGGGCTTAAGGATTTGAACTTGGGCTTATGGCTTTGGCCTCGTATTAAGCTCTTATGACATAGAGGTGTGGGTTTAGGCCTTTGGGCTTACTTATTTAGGCTAACAACTTAACACTTTGGTCTTAGGGCTTTGTGCTTTGGACTTTTGGCCTAGCAGTTAAGGCTTATGGGCTAGGGCATTGGGATTTTGGCTTAGTGCATTAGGCTTTTTGCTTTGGTCTTATAGCTTTCGGCTTTCTGCTTTTGGCTTAGGGATTAGGTCTTGCAGCTTAAGGATTAGTGGTAAAGGCTTAGTACTTTGGGCTTTGGGCTTTGCTGTTACGTGGTTTTTGGCTTAGGGCTTAGATATTAGGGCTAAATGATTAGGGCTTACGGCTTAGTGCTTTCGGCTTAGGGTTTATGGCAATGGGCTTAGGTCTTAAGGCTTGGCGTTTAGGGCTTTGGGCTTTGGCTTTTTTACGTAGGGCATTGGGCTTATTGCTTAGGGCTTTGGGATATGGGCATAGGGATCAAAACTTAGGCTTAAGGCTTTGGGGGTTTTTCATTAGGAATTAGATCTTTGGATGTTGGTATTCGGATTAAGGGCTTTTCGCTTAGGGCTTTGAGCGTAAGTCTTAAGGGCTTTGGTCTCTGTGCTTAAGGCTTAGTCCTTAGGGCTAATGACTTAAGACTTAGGGTTTAGCACTTTATGATTTAGGCTTAGAGCCTAAGGATTAGCACACAAGGCTTACGATGTAGAAGTTTCGGGTTAGGGTTTAGGGCTTAAGGCTTAGTCACATGCCACGGATTGGCATGCCAAGCGGAGCAATCACCCGAGCCCGAGCTCGGAGTTTTTCTAATATGTTTGTTAATTTTGCAGGAAAATTAATTGAAGAATTATACATTTATAAGCCAATTTTGGAGGATAAAACAAGGCCAAAACACATGATAAAATTGCGTGGAGAAAAGGAGGATTTGCAATAAAAAAACTGAGAGCTCCGAAATCAAGCCCGAACCCGAACCCGATTGAAGTACCACGTTGCATAGGGAGTTGGAGTCCCATGAAAAAGTAATCAAGAGTTCCACGACTCAAATCACTAGCATTTACATGGATTTAAGGGATTTTATTGCATTTTTAGCTTAATTTTTACGTGAACTTTACGTTGGATATTTGGAGAACCTGAGAGGGTTTCTCTGCTAGGTTTTATTTTGTTTATTTTTGCATGCTTGCATGGGGTTTTCCATGAGGTATTTTCGGTTAAAAGAAGGGTATTTTGGGCCAAGGAAGAAGGGAAATTGGCTGAGGAGATTCAAGATCACGTGGCTTTCACATTCTTGCAATCTCATTGGTCCAATTTTCCCTCATTTATTTCAATTTCCAGCATGCAAGTTGCATGCCTTTGGCCCTCAATTTTCCCCCCCTTTTTCTCACTCTTCTTAGCAGATAAAACCTCCCCCATTGCGTGATTGTAAGGATAATTTGGAATTTGAATTAAAGTTTCTCTGAGCATCTCCCTCTCACGAGCATTTCCAACTTCGAACCGGCAGCCAGCGCACCTCCAGCCACCGAAGGTTATCTCAAAGGAATCCTTCCTCCGAGCTTGAGATTTCTTGGTGCTTTGATACTCCAGCCTTCTTCAAGGACTTAGGGTGAGGTTGAAGGTCACAAGTTCTTCCTTCCATCAATATTTTTCGTTTGGTTTTAGTTCTTTCCGCCGGCAGATTTTCGGCAACCACCAAAAATGCCGTTACTGTTCCATTACATTCCGACCGATCCATCCTCGGGATTTCCTTCATTTTTGGGGGACTATCACCTATTTTCCTCCCAGAGTTTCACTCAAAGTTTCAGCCCTAAACTCGTTCGCATCGTTGAGTTATCGTCATTCAAATTCCAGTCCCAATTCTGGAATTATCGGATTATCGTTTTTCTATTTAACCTAACCCGATTCTCCCACTTCCTAAATATAAACCCCCTCCCTTCCTTGTCACTTAGGGCTTAGGGTTTCGAGCCTGCAACTATAGCTTTAGGGCTTTGGGATTAAGAGTACAAATTAGGGATTAAGGCTAATAACTTTGTGCTTAAAGCTAAGTGCATTGTGCTTTGGGCTAAGGGATTTGGGCTTGGGCTAAGGGATTTGGGCTTTAAGTAAGGATTTGGGCTTTGGACTTAATCTGTCGGTATGTGGGCTTACGGATCTAGGGTTTGAGTTTAGGGCTTAGGGACACAACTTAAGGCTTTTGAGCTGAAGGATTAGGGCTTAGGGCTTTGGGATTTAGTCTTAGGTGACAAGTGTTAGGGCTTACAACGTAAGACTTAGGGCTTTGGGCTTAGGGTTTATGGCTTTGGGCTTTGGGATTAGGACTTAGGTATTCGAGGTTAGGGCTTAGAGCTTTGTGCATAGGCTTTATGCTTATGTATTATGGCTAAGGGATTTAAAGTGATGGCTTAATGCTTCGGGCTTCAGGCTTTGCATTTAGGGCTTGAAGGTTTTTGTGTAGGGCCTTAGGATTATGGGCTTAAGGCTTAGGGCTTAGAGCTTAGTCTTTAGGAAATTAGGGTTAGGAATTAGATCTTAGGGCTTAGAGCTTTAGGCTTTGGGCTTTTATGTTACAAATTAGGGCATTAGGTTTAGGGCTTTGGGCTTATTTGTTAAGGCTTAGGGATTAAGACTTGGGGCTTTAGGCTTGGGCCTTAGAAATCAAACTTAGGGCCTTGCGCTTAAGTCTTAGGGCTTAGGGCTTAGGAATTTTGGCTGAGGAGTTAGGGCTTCAAAATTTTCTCTGACGACTTTGGGCTTAGGGCTTTGGACTTTGGGCTTAGGGCTAATGGCTTAAGACCTAGGGGGTAGGGTGTAAGGCTTAGGGCTTTGGTCTTTAGGTTCAACGGTAAGGGCTTTGGACTAGGGGGCTAAGTCTTAGGGCTAAGGGCTTTTTGCTTAGATGTCTTGAACTAGGGCTTAGATGTCAGGACCTAGGGCTTAGGTTTTATGGCTTTGATTTTGGACCAAGGGATTTTGGCCTATGGCTTAGAGCTTTGGGTATATGACTTAGGGATTAGGCTTGAGGCTTAGGGCTTAGGGATTTAGGATTAAGAGTTATGCCTTTGGGCTAAGGGCTTTTGGCTTTATTTCTAGGGTTTATGGCTTGGGGCTTAAGCTTAGCGTTTGAGCTTAGCGTTTAGGGCATTGTCATTAGGGCATAGGGCATTGGGATTTGGTTATGAAGCTTTATCCCTAGGGCTTACCACTCAAAACTCACGGCATATGGCTTAGGGCTTTTGGATTTGGGCTTAGGGCTTAGTGTATTGGACTTAAGCATTAGGGCTTAGGGCTTTAGGCCTAATTGTCATGGTATTAGGCTTAGGTCGTACGACTTAGGGCTTTAGGCTTAGTGTTTATGGCTTTGGGCTTTGGGCTTTGGACTTTGGGATTAGAACTTAGGGCTTAAGGCTTTGGGCTAAGGTATTAGTGTTAAGGAATAAGGATTTTGGCTAAGGGTTAGATTTATGGCTTTGGGCTTAGGGTTTAAGGCTTGGAATTTAGTGCTTTCGGCATTAAGCTTTTTACGTAGGGCCTTGTGCTTCGGGCTTTGGGTACTAGGCTTAGGGCTTAGGTCTTACAGCTCTAGGCTTGGGGATTAAAGCTTATGTCTTAAAGCTTTATGCTTTGGGCTTTTCGCTTAGAAACTAGGGCTTTGGTTCAGGGATTCGGGTTTAGGGCTTTGCACTTAGGTCTTTGGGCTTATGTGCTATGGCTTAAGGCTTAAGAATTAGATCTTAAACTTGAGACTTTGGGATTAAGCTAAAGGGCTTAAGGGTTATAGCTTTGGGCTTAGGTTTTAAGGCTTAGGGCTTAGGGATTAAGGATTAGGACTTAGGGATTAGGAATTTTTGCTAGGGACTTAAGGCTTCGTAATTTAGTCTTAGGGCTTTTGGCTTTAGACTTAGAGCTTAGATCTTAGTCCTTAGTGATTATGTCCTAAGATCCAATTAAGGATTTGGGTTTTGAAGTTTGAGTTTCAGGTTTTCAATTTTTGTTTTCGAGTTTTGCATTCGGGTTTTCTGTTTTTGGGTTTCAAATTTTGGGTTTTTGGTTTCCAGTTATGGGGTTCAGGGTTTGGGTTTCGGGTTTGAAAATTCAAATTCGGTATTAAGCTTTAGGTTTCAGGGTTTCAGTTCCAAGATACGATTTTTTTAAGAGTTAGAATTTTTCGTTTTGGGTTTCGAGTTTTGGGTTTTGAATTTTGTTTTGAGTTTCAGCATTTCGGTTTACGATTTTTTATTTAAGTTATGGTTTCAAGGTTTAAGTTTCAGGTTTTTGGGTTTTTGTTTTGGGTTATAGGTCTCGAATTTAGGTTTTTGGGTATTAGGTTTCTAGTTTAGGGTCCGTGCTTTGGGTTTCTAGGTTTGAGTTTTGGGTTTCTAGTTTCAGGGTTCAAGTTTTGAATTTTGGGTTTTGGGTTTCAGGTTTTAGGTTTTAGTGTTCTTGTTTTGGGTTTTGAGTTTTCAGTTTCAGGTTTTAAGTTTCAGGTTTTAGGGTTCAGGTTTTGGGTTTTGGGTTCATGTTTCCAATTTTTGGATTTAGGTTGTGGGTTTGGGGTTTTAGATTTTAAATTTAATTTTTTGGGGTCTGGTTTCAAGTTTTGGGGTTCGAGTTTCAGATTTTGGGTTTTCGTTTTGGATCTTGCCTTTCAAGTTTCATTGCTCGGGTTTTGGGTTTTTAGCTTTTGTATTTTTTGGTTTTGGGATTTAAGTTTTTGGTTTTGGGGTTTAATTTTTTTGTTTCGAATTTCAATTTTAGGTTTCGAGTTAAGGGTTTTGGGTTTTGATTTCAGGGTTTGTTTTTTGGGTTTAGGAGATTTGGTTTTAGGTTTTGGGTTTTTTGTTTCGGGTTTCAGGTTTCACGTATTGAGTTTAGGTATCTGATTTTGGGTTTCAAGTTCTGGGTTTCATGTGTCAGGTTTCGGGTTTTAGGTGTTGGGTTCCAGGTTCCAAGTTATGTGGTTCTTGTTCTGGGTTTCAAGTTTTTGATTTTGGGTTTCAAGTTTTGGATTTTGGATTTCATGTTTTTGGGTTTTAGGTTTCAGGTTTAAGGTTTTGGATTTCAATTTCGGGGTTTAGGATTCAGGTTTCAAATTTTGGGTACCAAGTTTTAGGTTTTGGGTTTTTAGTTTCATGGTTTAGGTTTAGGATTTAGGGTTTTGTGGTTTGAGGGTTTTACTATTTTAGGGTTTAGGGTTTCAGGTTTCAAGTTTCAAGTTTCAAGTTTAAGGTTTTGGGTTTTAGATTTCAGGTTTTACTTTTTGGGTTTCGAGTTTCAGAGTTCGGGGTTTGGGTTTTGTGTTTTAGGGTTTAGAACTGTGGTTTTAGTTTTTCGGTTTTTAGGGTTTCAAGTTTCGTGTTTTGGGTTTTCAAGATAAAATGTAAGTTTTGGGCTTTGAGTTTCTTCTATTGGGTTTTTAGATTGGGTTTCGGGGTTTTGTTTTCAGGTTTTAGGTTTCGACTTTCGACTTTCTTCTTTCGAGTTTCTAGTTTTGGATTCAGGGTTCAGGTTTTGGGAACCAGGATTAAAGTTTTTGTTTTTGGGTTTCAGGTTTAGGTTTGGGTTTCGAGTTTTGGGTTTTGAGTTTAAGTTTTAGGGTTTTTGGCTTTTCGGTTTTTAGCTTCGTGTTTTGGGTTTCGGGGTTCGGAGTTAGGGTTTTGGGTTTTGAGTTTAAAGTTTTGGGTTTTGGGGTTTGAGTTTCAGGTTTCGAATTTTGGATTTGTCAAGTTTTTTATTTTTGTTTTGAGTTTCAAGTTAAAGGTTCAGGTTTTTGGTTTCTAGTTTTAGGGTTTGAGTTTTGGGTTTTGGGCTGTCTGTTTCATAGTTTGGGGTTTGGGTTTTAGGTTTTGGGGTTCGAGTTTAGGGTTTTTTTTTCTTCAGGTTTTGGGTTTTTTGTTTAGAGTTTGTGTTTTGGGTTTCTAGGTTTTAGTTTCGGGTTTTGAATTTCAAGTTTTGAATTACAGGTTTGAGTTTCAGGCTTCTGGTTTTGGGTTTCGGTGTTCAGGTTTTGGGTTTTGAGTTTCAGGTTTCTAGTTTCGATTTCCAAATTTGGGTTTTGGGTTTTGGGTTTTTGTTTTTGGGTTTCGTTTTTCAAGTTTCGGGTTTTCTGTTTGAGGTTAAAGGTTTCAAGGTTCGGGGTTTGAGTTTTGTATTTTTCTTTTCGTGTTTTATTGCTGGGTTTTGGGTTTCTAGTTTTTTTATTTCGAGTTTTTGTTTAGGTTTTGGGTTTCGGTGTTCAATTTTTTTTGTTTTGAGTTTTCAGTTTTGGGTTTCATGTTATGGGTTTCGAGTTTAGGGTTCGTTTTTTGGGTTTCGGAGATAGAATTTTAGATTACACGTTTTTGGTTCCTTTGTCTAAAGTTTTGATTATTGTGTTTCAGGTGGGTTTTGAGTTTCAGGTTACAGGGATCAGGTTTCATGTTTCAAGTTTCGGGTTTCAGGTTTCTTGTTTCAGATTTTAGGTTTTGGAATTAAGTTTTTTTGGTTTTTTGTTTATGGTTTTGGGTTTTAGGTTTCAGGTTTCATTTCTCGGGTTCAAGTTTTTTTTTTATTTCAGGATTTAGGTTACAGGTTTTGGGGTTCAAGTTTTGGGTTCGAGTTTTTTATTACTTGTTTCGAGATACAAGTTTTGGGTTTCGAGTTCAGGGTTCGTTTTATGGTTTCAGAGTTTGAGTTTTGAGTTTTGAGTTTTGTGTTTCGGGTTTTTGGTTTTTGGTTTCGAGAATCGGGTTGGGGTTTGGGTTTTAAGTTTTGGGTTTTAAGTTTTGGGTTTTAGGTTTTATGTTATTTGGCAAGTATTATTATTACTTGGAAACAACCAAGTATCCAACTCAAGGAGATCTCGGTAGTATAAAATTTTACATAAGTTTTTTTAGGTGATCTTCGTAGTTTACCACCAGACTGGGAGATTGAATTCGTAACTGATGTATGACACAAAACTGGTATAGGATGGCCCCAGGTGAGAACAATGCGAATAAGTATCATTGGGGAGCTCCAGTGTTATTTGTAAAAAAGAAGGATGTAAAAATTAGAATGTGCATCGATTATAGAGAGTTGAATAACATAACGGTAAAGAAAAAGTATCCTTTACCACGAATAGTTGATTTATTTGATCAACTCATTGGTGCACGAGTTTTCTCAAAGATAGACTTACGTTTGGGTTATTATCTTCTCAAAGTGAAGTCTGAAGATATTCCAAAGACAACATTTCGACCATAAAAGTTTGAAGTATATCTTTGCACTGAAAGATCTTAATATCTGAAAACGGAGATCGTTAGAAAAGCAAATGTTGAAGTATGACTTTGAAATTAAGTACCATCCAAGAAAAGCAAATGTTGTTGCTGATGCATTAAGTAGAACAACAGGCTTTAAGCAACCAATATTATTAGATAACAACAGTAACATGGCTGATGTAACGCCCTGTAGCGTACCATTTCTTAAACTTTGTTGTTCATAAAAAGATGATAAAATTTTTGTTTTGGATCATGCATTTGTAAAATGTAGCACCGGAAGACTTTGAAAAACATTTATAATTTAAAATTTATTTTGGAGGAATACATGATTGAATGATCGTTCTAAATACATTATAGTAAAAATCCTCTTGTTCGTTACTTTGACGACATCCTTCTAATAGGCAGTAGCCACGGTTATGGGAGCACTTTGTCAACTGAACGATAGCATCACCTACACCACAAAGTTCATCTATGAGGCTAGTGCTCAGTAAGTAAAGCATGAAATGCATTAATGCGTACATGATATGTATAAATAAAATATTTTCTTTCCGATTTATTATGGGTGTTTCTTTACTTTAATTTCCATGATCCTTATCATTGGGGCTTCCTGGCAAGGAACGAGAGACCACGAACTTGAGTCCACCTAAGAGGACAGCCAACTCAATTTCAAGGGTTGAGAGACCATAAACTTGAGTCCACCTAAGCGGACAACAAACTCAAACCCCTTCTCAATGACATTTACGTAACTTTCACTTTCTTTCTTTTATCATTCTCTTTTAGCACGAATTGAACTTTATTTCCTTCAAAAGAGTTAGAGTAAACTCTTAGAGTGATTTAAAGCTGTTAGAATCACTCGATTCGAAGTTATGTGTAAAAAGTTATGNAAACTCGATTTCAGAAGCGCAACGTCTCTGTTTGTCAACATGGGTCGACCCCTGAAAGTTTGGGTCGACCCAAACAGGCGTTCAAACAGTGAATGCCCTCTGTTTTTTCCACGTAAGTCGACATACTCTGGTTTTCTAAATTTGGTGTCTTCTAAGAAGTTATAGTAGACTCCTTAAGGAACAATTTGACACCTTAATCATCAGGAATAGATCAATATATAGGAAGTTATAGATGTTCAAAGTTGGAACAAAAAGTTAAGATTTTATGCAGTTTCTGATCCTTATATGATTTATAGGTCTAAGTCATCGATTGGATTAAAAAGGAGACTCAAGTGGATCAACTCAACCTAGCTGCTAAGGTAAGTAGCATTAAGATTATTTGGCCCTTAAGTGGCACTACATTGCAAAGATTAGGATGATTGTTTGATGTGTGCTGCATGTTTGTTTGCATGACATGTTTAGTGATGTATGCTTATTTTCATGTTATGTGATGTTTTGTAAGTGATGTTTTCATGTCCATATGGTCATGCATCATAGTTTTACAAATGATATAGTGCATGAAATTGTGCATTGTTTTAACGACATAGCATACTCATGCATTGCATTTTTAGTCATGTTTCTTACTGAGCTTTAAGCTCACAGTTTAGGCTTTGCAATGTAGGGAATATAATGGAGGAAAGTGTGCCAATGATTGATCAAGAAGTTAGAGCATAAAGGTTTTCAAATGATATAGTTTATTGAGCAACGACCGACGGGGAGTGATGTAACACACACACAGTCAGAATATAAAGTGTTTTGAATGTTTTGAATGTTTTGAATATGTAATTGAACGTATACCCTTATTTTCGTGTGATGAATTTCAAAGCTTTTGAAATGTATTGTATTTTAGTTAAAGTAATTGTCTTCCGCTGCAGTTTTAAGTTATTAAATGCTTATGTATTTTATTTAAAGGTGGAATTCAAATGTATGTTTTTATCATTTAACGGTTTCCTTGTAAACCAGTTTATGAACTAAAGATAATAGTTTTTACAAATTAAAGAAACGAGTTTTTCCACCAAAGTAATGTAAGTAAGTAATTAAGAACGCAGTAACGGACTAGTTCTCGGGCTGCCAGCGAGCAAGTAAGTAAAGTAAGAAAGTCAGTAAGTAAGTGAGGTAAAGCAGCAGGCGGCGGTTCGGGAATCGGGTCGTTACGTTATGGTATCATAGCAAAACACACACGAGTGAATAAGGGAACAAAAGGATTAGTGTACCGGGTTAAGTCGGTTCCCTAGAAAGATCAATAACTGTATCATTTGCATACTTTGATGTTATAGAAGGATTAAAGTCTAGAGGTACTTATTTTAGAGTACTAACGATGTGATTGGTAATTGAAGGACTATGAGGGGAGGATGAAGGAGTAATCCAGAGGAGTGAACTAATGAGGCTGCTATTAACCAACTGTCAGAGTTGGTTAACCGCCAGTATCAACAGTTGGAACGAATGATGAATCGAGAAAAGCAAGGAGGAAATGGACGGAATCATAATGCTGGAGAACTGAGCTGTGAGAAATTCAGGAAAATGAATCCTCCGTCATTTAATGGACAGATCACAGACCCTGTGATAGCTGAGGAGTGAATTCGTTCTTTGGAGAAGATATTTCAGTATGCTAAGATTGAGGAAGGAGAAAAAGTTAATTGTGCAACCTTCTTGTTGACTATGGATGCAAGGAATTGGTGGGATACTGATGAGGTAACTACCAATGTTCAAGCACTATCGTGGGCTCAATTCAAGAAAATTTTCTATGACAAATATTTTAGTAGAGCAAATCATAATAAAAAGAAAATTGAGTTTATGCAACTGAAGCAGTGGGGATCAGTAGCTGAATATGTGCGAAAGTTCGAAGGTCTATCAAGGTTTGCTTCACAGCTGGTGGCAACCAATGAAGATAAAGTTGAGCAGTTTGTGCAAGGATTGAAACCAGAAATTTATAAAGGAATAAAGACTTGGGGATCAGAGGATGCTCAATATTCAAAGGTTGTTTCCAAGGCTCTAGACCTTGAGGAAGCAGAATCAAAGTTGGTGAAGCAACAACCGAGAATATCCCAAAGACGGTTCTTTCGAGAAGTCCAACCGCAACCAAGTAAACAATGGCAACCAGCGCGTGGGATGAAAAGGCCGAGTGAAAGTTCGAACGAACAAGGGAAAGGAAAGTAAGTAAAAAGTCTAGGGCCGATATTGGAGTGTCCCAAGTGCAATAGGAAGCATGCATGAGAGTGTATGGCCAGATCTGGACGCTGTTTTAGATGTAAGGAGATGGGACACATGGAGCGTGATTGTCCGAAGGCACCTCCAAACAAACCAGAACAGAAGAGGATAGCTGGTTGTGTTTTTGCAATGATTGATGCTGAGGAAGCGGACCATCCGGCCGTGGTGGCAGGTATACTATTAATTGATGGAATTAGTGCATTTTCATTGATAGATTCGGGAGCTAAGCATTAATTTATGTCTGAAGAGTTTTCTAAGAAGTTGAACCGGGTACCTGAGGTGGCAGAGCAGTTGTATGAAGTGATGCTACCTTCAGGTGACCGTCTACTATTAGATAGAGTAATTATAGATTGTTGGGTTCAAATCAATGATCGTAAGTTGGACGTGGAGTTTATTATAATGAAGATGAATGCGTATGAAATTATTTTAGGGATGGACTTGCTGTTTCGACATTTTTCAACTATAAATTGCAGAACTAGAATAGTCAGTTTTCAACCTCCTACGTCAGATCCCTTTTATTTATAAGTGACAGGGAATAAAAAGCAATTACCAATTGTATCGGCAGTACGGGCTTGGAGATTATTAAAGGGTGGCTGTATGGGATTTCTTGCAAATATTGTGGATTGTCGTAAGAAGCCTGATCTGAAGTTGCGAGAGATTCCAGTAGTTCAAAAGTTTTCAAAAGTGTTTTTGGATGATTTACTCGGACTACCTCATGATCGAGATATCAAATTTGTGGTAGACGTTTACCCCAGAGCTGAACCGGTACCAAAAAATCTGTATCGAATGGCTCCAGCAAAAATGAAGGAGCTGAAGGGGCAGTTAGAGGAGTTGTTGAGCAAGGGTTTTATACGCCCTAGTTTCTCTCCCTAAGGAGCCCTTGTTTTGTTTGTAAAGAAGAAGGTCGGAACTCTAAGGATGTGTATCGACTACCGTGAATTAAACAAATTGACGGTGAAGAATAAGTATTTGTTTCCTAGGATTGATGATCTGTTTGATCAATTGCAGGTTGCACGGGTATTTTCCAAGATTGACTTGCGGTTAGGATATTATATGTTAAGAGTAAAGGAGGAAGATATTCCAAAGACTTCATTCAGAACCCGATATGGACATTATGAGTTCCTGGTAATGTCGTTCGGTTTAACAAATGCTCCAGCGGCATATATGGACCTTATGAATAGGGTATTCCATAAATATCTTGATAAATTTGTCATCGTGTTCATCGATGATATTCTGGTGTATTCTAAGTCAGAAGAGGAACATAAGGAGCATCTAAGTATGGTCTTAAGTATATTGAAGCAACATCACTTATATGCCAAATTCTCTAAATGCAAATTTTGGTTAGATCGGGTGAATTTTCTGGGTCACGTGATTTCTAAAGAAGGTGAATCTGTTGACCCAGTAAAGGTGCAAGTTGTTCGTGAATGGCCACAACCAAAGAATGTAACCGAAGTGCGAATTTTCCTTGGTCTAGCAGGGTACTATAGAAGATTTATTAAAGGATTTTCTAAGATTGCTACGCCATTGACGTGATTAACAAGGAAAAACATGAAGTTCTTGTGGTCAGAGGATTGTGAAAAGAGTTTTCAACTATTGAGGGACAAGTTAACCTTAGCACCAGTGCTAATACTTCCAATAGAAGATGTAGATTTTTGCATATTTTGTGATGCGTCGTTGATGGGATTAGGATGTGTGTTGATGCAAGAAAGTAAGGTAATTGCTTATGCGTCATGACAATTGAAAGTTTATGAGAAGAACTATCCTACCCATGACCTAGAGTTGGCAGCAGTAGTTTTTGCCCTGAAGATCTGGAGACATTACTCATATGGACGTCATTGTGATATATTTACTGACCATAAAAGTCTCAAGTATCTTTTCACACAAAAAGAGCTGAATTTAAGACAGTGGCGATGGCTGGAATTTGTTAAAGACTACGATTTTGAAATTAAATATCATCCAAGAAAGCTAATGTAGTTGCTGATGCACTAGGCAGGAAGGCAGTAGCAGTGCAGTCAAAGATGATGGGAATTTTGTTAGAAATTCGTAGTGAGCTGCAAAGGGCAGACATTGAAGTTATATCAGATCTAACAGTGCAGTTAGCTGCTTTAACTGTGAGACCAAATCTGTTGGATGGAATTGGAGAAATTCAAAAGGGGGATTCAAGGTATAAGCAGTTTATAGCAGAATAGATGCAAAATTCTCATGAATNGAAAGATTTGCAACCTCAAGGAGATAGTCCTTTTCAAGTGTTGGAGCAAATCAATTTCAATGCCTACCAAATTTATTTGCCAAGTGAATATGGTAATGTAAGTGCCACTTTCAATGTTAGTGACTTATGATGCAGTAGATTTGAGGATGAATATTTTCGAGGAAGGAGGGAATGATGTGGGTCAAGTGATGACACAAATCAATCCCAATGAGAAAGACCAATTGCAAGGAATATTGAAGGAAGCTCATACTTCAAAATTTTCGGTTCACCCAGGAGATACAAAGATGTATCACGATTTGAAACAGTGTTTTTGGTAGCCGGGAATGAAAAAGAATATCACAAAATATATTGAATCATGTGTTGTATGCCAACAGGTAAAGGCAAAACATCAGAGGCCCGCAGGAATGCTGAAGTTGTTGGTTATTTCGGAATGGAAATGGGACCACGTTTCTATGGATTTTGTAGTCGGATTGCCAACAACGATTAAAGGTCATGACAACATTTGGGTGATTATTGATCGTTTGACAAAATCTGCTCATTTTATCCTGGTAAGGAAAAAATTTTCCATGGAAAAGTATGCCAAACTACATTTGCAGGAGATAATAAGATTACATGGAATTCC
>QAOC01051893.1:0-10543 GCA_003255005.1 Begonia fuchsioides | reverse complement strand
ATAGTTTTTGCACTGAAGATATGGAGACATTATTTATATCAATGCCGTTGCGAGATATTTACAGACCATAAAGGTCTTAAATATCTATTTAGAAACAGCTGGATTTAAGACAATAACGATGGCTTGAGTTTTTGAAAGACAACGAATTTGAGATCAAGTATCATCTAGGAAAAGCAAATGTGATGGCCGATGCATTGAGCAGAAAGTCTATAATAGTCCAAGATGAGCTTTGGCAGGGAAAAATTGAATTGGTAGCAAATCTGACAGTGCAGTTAGCTGCCTTAATAGTGAGGTCGAATGTGTTAGACCGAATTAGTGAAGCTCAAAAGAAAGATTCAAGGTATATGCAGTTTATAGTGGGACAAATGCCTAGCTCTCACGAATTTCATTGTTCAAAGGAAGAGATACTTAAGTTTCGTGATAGATGGTATATTCTACGTAATGAGGAGTTAAGGAAAGATATATTAAAGGAAGCTGATTCTTCAAAATTTTCCATTCATCTAGGGACAACAAAGATGTATCATGTCTAAAAGTAATGTTTCTGGTGTGAAAAATGATATTGTGAAGTATGTGGAATCGTGTCTAGTGTGCCAACAAGTTAAAGCGGAACATTTGAAACCCGCGGAAGTGTTAAAATCATTGGTTATTCCGGAATGGAAATGAGAGCATGGTTCTATGGATTTTGTGGTAGGATTGCCAAGACAATTAAAGGCTATGACAACATATGGGTAATTATTGATCGGTTGCAAAAGTTTGCTCATTTTATTTTGGTAAAAGTAAATTTTTCCATGGAGCAATATGCTGAGTTGTATATGCAGGAAGTTATACAGTTGCATGGAGTTCCAGTTTCCATAATATCATATCGAGATCCAAAATTTACGTCAAGATTTTGGAAGAGTTTAAATAAAGCTACGGAAAAATTATTGGCATTTAGCACGGAGTTTCATCCTCAGACGGATGGTAAGACTGAGAGGACTATTTAACTTCTAGAGGATATGTTATGTGCTTGTGTTATGGATTTCTAGAATGCATGAAGCAAGATGTTATCGTTAGTAGAATTCTTGTATAACAATAGATATCAATAATTGATTGGTATGACTCCATTTGAAGCGTTGTATGGAAGAAAGTGCAGATCTCCATCATTTTGGAGTGAAGTGGGTAAAAACAATATATGGACTAGAAATGTTTCCGCAAACGGTGGAACAAGTAAAAATTATACAGCAAAGGATGAGAACTACTCATAGTCATCAGAAGAGTTATGATGATCAACGACGAAGAGCATCAGAATTTAGCGAAGGAAAATAACTGTTTTTAAAAGTTCAACAATTTAAAAGGGCAATAAGATTTGCGAGAAAAGAAAATTTGGCACCAAGATTTATTGGGTCATTTTCTATCTTGAAGAAAGTGGAAAACATGGCATATATGCTTCAACTAACAGAGTCATTGGCTGGAGTTCACAATGTTTTTTATGTATCAATGTTGCAAATTTGCATTTGTGATCCATCTCAAGTAGTGGAAGTAGAACAGATTGTGAAAAAGCCAAATTTGAGCTACGAGGAGAGGCCCATAAGGATTTTGGATACAAAAACGAAAGTATTGCGAAATAATAAGATTCCATTGGTAAAAGTTTTGTGGCAAAACCATAATGTGGGAGAGGCTACGTGGGAAAGAGAGCAAGAGATCAAGGAAAAGTATCCAGAGTTATTTGAAGTCTAAATTTTAAGGAAAAAAAAATTTTTGTTAAGGAGGGAGAATGTAATAACCCTCATTTCATGCATAGTCTTATCGTATATAGGTGTAAAATGTACGGTAATGTGATGCATTTAAAAAAAGTGTAGATAAGTTCATGAGAGGTAGACACTTGTACAAATCCGTCACCCGATTCATGTAAAATGCAAATAACAAGTGGCTCAAATTTTATCAAAGTTTTTACAAGGGTTTAAAACATAAATATTAAAGTAATGTGAAGGATATTGAAGACTTTGGAAGCAACTTAAAAGGGAGGGGTCAAATGGCATAGAAACACCTCCTACTTTGGCCACCTCCACCTTAATACATCTGAATGTTTTGATTATATTACCTAAGGTCCTTCTTCAGCATAAAATACCACGACTATAAGCTCTTTTAAAAGCGAATTAAAGTTGATTGGAGATTTTATGGAGCAACTTAAAAAGGAGGGGCAAAATAGTATAGAAACACCTCCTACATTGGCCACCTTCACCTTAGTACAATTGTTTGTTTTAATTAAATTACCTAAGGTTCTTCTTCAGCAAAACATCCCATGACCATAAGCTTATTTGAAAGTGAATTAAAGTCAATTGGAGACTTTAAAGAGAATAAGAGACTTAAAAGAAAATATGTAACAAAATTTAGCATGTTTTATATATGTTGCATTAGCATTCATGCATTTTATTGTTATGCTACCTACTGAGCACTAGACTCATAGTTTAGGCTTTGCAATAAAGGTCAGCTGATTTAGAATGATGTTTAGACGGGAGAAGATGATGTTTATAGTAGGAATGTATTTGGATGAAAAGTGGTTATGAGTGATGACACGTGGGGAGTGGCTCTTACACACACAGTTATGTTTTAAATTGGCTACAGATTTTGTAAATAAATTGTAAATCTTTTGGAGTGATGTGAGGATAAATGGTTTGTATAATTATACGTGTAAAGTTTTTGGATCAATGATATGTATAATTATGTCTCTAAAGTTTTTTGAGTATTTGGTTTTAGTTTCTGCTACATATTTTAAATAAGTAAATTTATTTTAAATTGTAAAATGATTTTTCATAACTTAACTCATGGCATTTAATTCATAATTAAACAAGGAAGTCAGTAAGTAAGTAGAATGAGTAACGATTCGCAAACTGGGTTGTTACAACCCATGTTGGTAATACGATAAGTTTTGACCACTCAAGAACATGTGAGTAGATACAATGAGAAAATATTTTTCAGTGTCATTTTTTGGTGATAGGGAAAGTTTGCTCTATCATTGTTGATGGGGGGAGTTGCACCAATGTAGTTTCAAAAGAAATGGTTTACAAGCTGAAGTTGGAAACCACTACACACCCTCGACCATATTTGCTTAAGTTGTTGAATGATAAGGAAGATGTTAAGGTGACTAAACAAGTTGTTATCTAATTTTTGATTGATGGATATAAGGACTGGGTGCTTTATGTTGTAGTGCCTATGATTGCTGGTCATTTGCTTCTAGGGTGGCCGTGGCAATTTGATAAAAAAGTTGTTCGTGATGACTACACAAATTTTTATTCATTCAAGCATGAATGAAGAATGATCAAGGACACACCCTTAAGCCCATAACAGGTGGCATTAGATGTGAGTTATAGAAGGGAAAATGCAGCCACTACTAATATGTTTATGTCAAAGAAAGAATTGAAGAATTTTTTTTGTTTGGTGAACCACTAATCCTACTAATGATGGAAGAACTTACCAACTGTCCAAAGAAAATATGAGAATTTTCAGAAAGGTTTGAAGATGTATTTCCAAAACATTTACCGATTGGATTACCTCCCCTTAGAGGGATAGAGTGCCAAGTTGACTTTCAGCTAGGGGCTATCTTGCCAAATAGGCCTGCTTATAGGATGAATCTTGATGATACTAAAGAGTTGAACAATCAAGCCAAAGAAATGTTCAAGAAGGGTCTTGTTCGAGAACCCCTTAGCCGATGTGTGGTGCCTTCTTTGTTGGTGCCCAAGAGAGATGGCACAATGAGAATGTTCATAAATAGTCGAGCAATTAATTAGATAATCATCAAGTACCGCTACCCGATTCTGAGATTGGAAGACCTGCTGGATGAGCTTCACGGTTCTAGAATCGTTTCCAAGGTTGATTTTAAGAGTGGCTACAATCAAATTTGGGTCAAGGAAGGTGATAAATAGAAAACCACCTTCAAGACGAAATATGGGCTTTATGAGTGGTTAGTCATGCATTTTGATTATCAAATGTGTAACGACCCAATTCCCGAACCGGCGATTTCTGCTTTACCTCACTTACTTTACTTACTGACTTTCTTACTTTACTTACTTTACTTCACTTACTCGCTGGCAGCCCGAGAACCTGTCCGTTACTGCGTTCTTACTTACTTACTTACTTACTTACTTACTTAGGTGGAACACTCATTACTTTAAATTTCTGAAAACTATCTTTAGCTGATAAAATAGTTTAAAAGGAAAACCGTCCACTTAAAAAACATACATTCTCGTAAACAACGATTTTAGTTCCACCTTTATCTTAAATAGATAATCGTTTCATAACTTAAACTTACAGCGGAAGACTATAGTTCAAAATACATTCATTCTAAAAAGCTTTTAAATCTGTCACGCGAAAATAAGGGTATACAGTTCATTACATCTTCAAAACGTTCAAAACATTCAAAACACTTTATATTCTAACTGTGTGTGCGTTACATCACTCCCCGTCGGTCGTTGCTCAATAAAAGGTATAATTTGAACACTCCTCTGCTCTAACTTCTTGATCAGTCATTAGTACCCTTTCTTCCATTACATTCCCTACATTGTAAAGCCTAAACTATGAGCATAAAGCTCAGTAAGAAGCATAACTATAAATGCAATGCATGCGTATGCTATGTCATTAAAACAATGCACATTTTCATTCATGTTTCTTAGGTTTCATATTTTCTTTATCTTTGGAAATATTACAGGATCTCAAGAACACTCCCTTCACCTACTTCAACTTCTATTGATCATGATCTCACTACCTTACTACTTGGAGTGCTCAGGCCTGTAATAACCATTTACTTTACTTTACTGTTCTGATATTCAAGTTCTTAATTCATCAGAGACGAAACATAATTAGCGTCATATACCACCAATCATATCTCGTTTACCTCCAACTACGTTGTAAAACCATGCATGAAAATAGTTCGTAGACATTTTGTAAAACTATGATGCATGACCATATGAACATGAAAACATCACTTCACGTAACATGAAAATAAACATTCATCACCAAACATGTCATGCAACAAACATGCAGCACACATCAAACAATCATCCTAATCTTTGCAATGTAGTCCCACTTAAGGGCCAAATAATCTTAATGCTAACTTACCTTAGCAGCTAGGTTGAGTTGATCCACTTGAGTCTCCTTCTTAATCCAATCGATGGCTTAAACCTATAAATCATATTCGAATCAGAATTTGCATAAAGTCTTAACTTTTGGTTCCAACTTTGAACATATATAACTTCCTCTATATTGATCCATTCTTAATGATTAAGGTGTCAAATTATTCCTTAAGGAGTCTACTATAACTTCTTAGTTGATACCAAATTCAGAAAACTAACGCATGTCGACTTACGTGGAAAAAAACAGAGCGCATTCACTGTTTGAACAGTGATTGGGTCTACATAAACTTTTAGACAAAAAAGAAGCGTCACCTTTTTAAAATGGATTTTCAGTCGACCCAAACTGTTAGGGGTCGACCCAAACTCTCCCCAGTTTCTGTACACTTACTTGCGACATCTATAACTTTTTCTACATAGCTCTGAATCAAGTGATTTCAATGGCTACAGATCACTCTAAGAGATTACTTTAACTCTTATAAAGGACATAAACTTGAATTCGTGCTAAAACTTGACCTAATCCTAAAAACTCTAGCTTTATACATGATTAGCTGATTTCATAACAATTAACCTAAAATCCTCCATATTTATCCACCAGCTCATCCAATACATTCATATTAACCTTATTGAATCCTAAAAGAAACTCAGAGAATATAAAATATTACCTTGAGCTCCAGCTTCTGCGAAAGTTTCAGAGTTTTCCTCTTCCCTTCCCTTTGTCGCTCTTTTCTCTCACAATATTCCCTTTCTTTCTTAACCTCACTCTTCTCTTGATCAACGTTAGAGCTCTAACTATGAGTAAGTAGGGAGAAGGAACCATGCTGGTAAGGGAATGGCAGACCATGCCTTCTCAAGTCCTTAATTAAACGAAAACCAATCTTTCTTTTAAATCCGTCAATCGGGATCCTCCACGTTTTGGCTGACTTTTCAACTCAAATCGGGAATGTGTCGATCGCACGTCAATTGTGTCGACTGAAAGTATTCCCAGAGAACATTTTGTTTCGACCGCACGTCTATTGTGTCGACCGAACGTATTCCTAGAGAACATTTTTTGTCGACCGCACGTCTATTGTGTCGACCAAAAGTATTCCCAGAGAACATTTTGTGTCGAGCCCTCTTCGATCCTGGGGTCGACCCAAACACACAATTGTGTCAACCCCACCTAATTCCTGGGGTCGACCCAAACACACAATTGTGTCGAACCCATCTAATTCCTTGGGTCGACCCAAACACACAATTGTGTCGACCCTACCTAATTTCTAGGGTCGACCCAAACACACAATTGTGTCGACCGGACATTGTTCATAGGTCGACCGGCAGTTAAAACTTTCATAACTTTTGTTATACAACTTAGATTTCTATGATTCAAACACATTCTTTTTCTTATTAAGTCTAGTTTAACTTTGTATAAGACATAAACTTCAAATTCAGAGCGTAAAGGTATCAGTTATACAAAACACCGAATAACGCTCTAAAGTTCATATTTCTTAGTCCAGTTTTCATTTATCAATTTTTTTACTTTCATAACTTTTTCACCACAACTCCAATCGAGTTGTTCAACCTATTAATCTTCTCCTTTTGATGTCGTAAATAATTTCTTAAAAGATTACTTTTGCCACTTAAGGTTATCTGTAACATAATAAAATAGGAAAACTGAAACTACCCAGTTATCGATTTTCAACCTCGTGGTTGTTACTAACTATGAATTTCCAAAACTTATAACTTTCTCTACAGACTTCCAAATTGAGTAATTTTTGTTGCTATAGTTCCATCAACAAGTTTATTAAATTGCATGAGAATGACTTAAACTCATTTGAAGAAGTTAAAATCTCTTAAATCGGCTAATCTTAACATTGTGTCAAGATGGTTCAACTTGCAAGGGTCGACTGGTTTCTAACGTAGGTCGACCAAACCAAGTTCCTCACGACAAGTGTGTCAACCGATATTATTCATAGGTTGACCGGTCCTTCATTCACAACCTTCCATTTCCATTTTCTCAAACTTTCATTCAACACTTAAACTGATTTAGTCCAACTTTCACATTGACCTTACTTTATCAACTACCAATTCTAACAATTGAATTCCAGCAAGTTAATCGTCATTTTATACCCTTAATCATAGTTGATATATAAGATGATATACTTAAAAGACTTTGAATTATGATGAAAGGGTTGGGTATTACCCAGAAAAGTGGGGTGTTACAAAATGCCTCAAGTACATTTATGAAATTGATGCACCATGTTTAGAGAGAATTTTTGGGAAAATTTATATTGGTGTAATTTGATGATATCTTGTTTTAAAGTAGAGACTTTTCGTCCTATGTGAAACACCTTCAGCTCTTGTTTGAAACACTAAGGGTAATTAAGCTATATGGAAACTTAAAGAAGTGTGCATTCGGCCAACATAGAGTTTGCTTCCTTGGATTCATTATCTCCAAGGACAGTATTCAGGCCGATGAATCCAAGGTAGAAGTCATTGTGGCTCCCATTACAGATTGCACAAAATAAGGTAAATAATTTTTTTGGACGCAAGCTTGTCAAGCGAGCTTTGAGATTATTAAAGAGAAGTAGCAATTCACCAATTTTACAGCTTCTAGACTTCAAAAAACTTTTCAAGATTGATTGTGATGCATCCGGACTAGGTATTGGAGCTATCATCTTGCAAGAAGGAAAACCATTGGCCTATTTTAGTGAAAAATTCAATGGGCAGTTTTGAACTACTCAACTTATGATAATGATTTTTATGCGATGATAAGAGCTTCAGAGAGATGGCAACATTATTTGTTCCCAAAATAATTTTTAATTCATACCCATCACTTGGCTGTCAACCACATTAAGAGCCAGGAAAAACTCGAAGATATGCTAAATAGGTAGAATGTTTGGAGAGATTTCTTTATATAATCACGTACAAGAATGGAGAGATAAATGTAGTAGCCGATGCACTCTCAAGAAGGTATGTGTTACATAAAAATTGAGCACAATTTTTTTTGGTTTCGATTGGATAATAGGAGTTTATGAAGAAGACATGGGTTTTGGCCAAATTTATGATAAATGTAATCAAGGGATTGTGAATGGATATTATTTGACCGAAGGGTTTCTTTTCAAGGGAGGTAGGCTTTACATACGTAGCATTAGCCTAAGGGAGTTCTTGATTACAGAAGCACATAGTGGCGGACTTGCTGACCACTTTGGGGAGAAGAAAACCCTTGAAGCTTTAAAGGAACATTTTTATTGGCCAAATTTCCTAAAAATGTGCACTAGGTGTTAGAGAGGTGCATTGTGTGCAAGAAAGCTAGGAGCAAGGTTCTTCCTTAAGGGCTTTACTTACCTTTGCCTATTCATTATCAGCCTTTGGAAGCAGTGAGCATGGATTTCGTGCTTGGTTTACCGAGTACAGCTCGGTCAAAGGTTTAATAATGTTGGTCATGGATAAATTATAAAAAATGGCTCACTTTATAGTGTGTGCTAAAACCGATGATGCCAACCATGTTTTTGAATTATTCTTCAAAGAAGCGGTATGCTTGCATGGTATTCTTAAGACATTTTTTTCTAATAGGGATACCAAATTTTTTAGCACCTTTTAGAAGATGTTATGGAAGAAGCTTAGAACAAAATTATTGTTTAGCAACTCATTCCACCAACAAACTAATGGCCAAACTAAGGTGGTGAATAGAAACTTGAGAATGTTCTTAAGAGGGATTGTTAGCAAAAAGCTTACAGATTGGGATGTTCAACTTCCATTGGTAGAATTTGCTTATAACCGGAGTTTTCACAATTTCCCCCAAAAGACTCCATTTGAGGTAGTATATAACTTCAACCCTCTTCCCATCAAGGATGTTGTGAATCATAATGCAGTTAAGAAGGCTAAATTAGTAAAAAAAAACATACATGAGCAAGTGAGAAAGAACATAGAGACAAAGAATGAATCGTATGCCAAACAAGCTAATCAAAACCAAAAGGGTAGTTTTTAATACAAGAGATCTTGTGTTGCTACATTTGAGAAAGAAGAGGTTTCCCAACCTCACGAAATCGAAACTACCACCTAGGGCCGATGGACCCTTCAAAGTGTTAGAACGAGTTAACAATAATGCTTATAAATTGGAGTTACTCTGAGAGTATAAAGTTTTGATGACTTTTAATGTGAAAGATTTTCCCCCTATGTTCCTGAAGAAGGAAGCAGTAAGGAGGAACAATCATTGGATTTAAGGAAAACTCCAAAACTACCCAGAGAGGATGATGTGCCAAGTTTTGAACAAATTAAAGTATCAATCGAAGAAACCTCAAGGAGAATCATCACAAGGAGCTAAGCTCGCAAATTAACTAACTTGTTTGGTCATTTTGTAAGTAAACACTTAGAGAATATTGAAGAAAAAAAAAGCTTCGTTGGAGGAAAAAGAATTGCCATATCATTTGATAATTTTAAAACAAAATAATCGGCTTAACCAAACTCTTGGATTGTTGAGCACGTTAGAAGCCTAACAAAACCACCCATGACAGACATTTTTACGTTTTTTCCTAGCCATATTTTAAGACAATAGTGAGGTGAATAGCTTCTTTTGGGAGTCTCCAGCAACCCACCTTTTGCAAGAATTTGGTTGGTGTCTCTCATTTGACCTCACCTTCTTCCAATTAGAGAAAAACTAGCAAAATATCGTTCTCCTTTTTGTTTCTAAATACTAACCTTTCATATAATTTTCTTTGTAGCTACTAAGTGATGAGACTTCTACTCTTTATCACAATCACCCCATCCAATGAGATCTCACAAAAATCCCTGCAAGCCCACTATTCTTTTCATATCATCTTTTTGCAGCCACCTAGTGATAGGACTTGACCTTTTATCACCTTCACCTCATCCAATGAGATCTCAGCAAAATCTCTACAAGAATTTCACCCTTCTTCTCACCTCCACCTCCTCCAACAAGGTGTGGACATACAGTATGCAAGCATTTAATGGAAGGAAACCATTTGAGAGCATTCACATTAATTTTCATCTGAAGACTACTTTTCCAACACACTTTTTGTTAACCTACTTTAGCTAGCCCTAAGCAAAACGTGATGCATGTAATTTAGAGGCTATATAAGCCCTCCTTAGAACATTTTGTAGAGGTTGTTAAACCCATAATATTATAAGCATTTGCTTGCTTTAGTTTGTTGAGAAATCCTCCAAAAACCATTTCATTCCATATATTGAGTAATATCCATGTGTGTGAGAGATTTTATTATCTCGTCGCTAGTTGTCAAATTAGTGACTTGTTGTAATCTCCCACACTTTTATCAATAGGAATTTAAGAATATGATAGTAGATTTTTTTGCTTTTTTGTCATTTCTCAACTATCCGTGTTGTGTAGTCCAGTACCGTGGCAAGTCATTTTGTATCAGAGCCATCCTCTTTTTGTTAGAGCCAAAATTTGCCTAATATGATACTCTATGTGTTACCAT
>QAOC01051849.1:189595-206401 GCA_003255005.1 Begonia fuchsioides | reverse complement strand
TCAAGGTGGAATGGTCGGAGACTTGTCGTTTATGGATCCCGAATTTGTCCAGGTTTCTTCTTTTCTTCTTTCTTCCTTCTTTTCTTGTTTGTGAAAGCTTGTGACTCTAATTCTATTTTTCAGTCTTTTATGGCAGGATTAGCTGCATCAGGAGCTCTAACATCTGCTCTGAGATTGAGTACAAAAGGGGCTTTCGAGAGTGTTCATGACGGTCTTCGCAAAGGAACTAGTGAGTGAATGACTCTCTGCCATTGATTTGAATATCACAAGCTTGAGAAAATTTATCAATCTGTCAAATTTCAACCACTTCGATGGTTTTGCTCTGTGCAGTGTTATTTCTTGCAGTCTCAACATTGGCCGAGTTTGTCTGTCTTCTCCTATACGCGTTAGTATTCCCTAAGCTCCCGATAGTGAAGCATTATCGATCGAAAGCAGCTCTTGAAGGATCAAAAACTGTATCGGCTGATCTCGCAGCTGCAGGCATCAAAATCAACGCAAATCAACAAGTAATTGTTCTTTTCTTTGAGTGTCGAGTTCTCGACATCTGCTATATATGAACTTGTCTTCGCTTTTTTGCAGGTGGAAGATGGTTCTAAGAACCAACGGCTGAGCAGCAAGCAATTATTACTGCAGAACATCGATTACGGACTCGATTTGTTCTTGATCTACGTCGTTACTCTCTCCATCTTTCCGGGATTCTTGTACGAAAATACCGGCTCTCACAAGTTGGGTTCATGGTAAGTTCTCGGTTGTATCGAACTCTTCAATCAAACTTATTTTTTTCTGTATTAGATCAGTTTCTTACGTTTAAATGACTTTTTTCAGGTACCCTCTTGTTCTGATAGCGATGTATAATGTATTTGATTTGATATCCCGATACATTCCACTTATCAAATGCATCAAATTGGAATCGCGAAAAGGCCTGATGATTGCTGTTCTATCCAGATTCTTGCTCATCCCGGCCTTCTACTTTACGGCAAAGTATGGCGATCAAGGGTGGATGATCATGCTAGTCTCTTTCCTCGGACTTACCAATGGTTATCTTACCGTCTGTGTTCTGACCGTAGCACCAAAGGGTTACAAGGTGAGAAAAAATCACAGTAGTTTAATCTTTGATAGTTTAAATGGCGAATCTGGCTTAGAAATTGGATCGGTTTTTGCAGGGACCCGAGCAAAATGCGCTGGGGAATTTGCTGGTGTTGTTCCTCCTGGCCGGCATTTTCGCTGGTGTTTCTCTGGATTGGCTCTGGCTCATCGGAAACAGCAGCTTTTGAAGATCATTCACGTTTGCCAGACTATTTATTTCAGCTATTTTCTGGTCATTATCAGTTCATGTTTAAATCCAACTATTTAATAGTAATGAAATAGGATAATGACCTCAAAATGTGCATCCAATTTGATCATCTCTCAATACTTTAGAAACTAACACACACTGATGGTAAAGGCATCGCCGATCTCTCTAGGAGAGCACGGTGGTTGTCGGCGTGGAGGCCATAATCTTCCTGATTTGTATAGCCCAGAGTTAATGAATGTTTTAGCATGATATCGAATATTTCCAAAACACGTATCTTGTAAGAAGTTTGATGCCTAGTACAGATATTAACAAAGAATATTTCATAATTAAGGTTATGAAATAGATTAGGCAAATTTCTTAGATCGTAATTAAGGTTATGCAATTGCCCAATAGAGGTAGGGCACTTGTCCATCTTAGTCTCTATAAATATATGTAATGTTGATATAATAATCGAGAATGAACATTATGTTACTACACTGTATGCAAATTCATTCTTCATTTCTCTCTACAGCCTAAATTTCATGGATACCATAAATGCATGAAAGAATAAAATTGATAATTATTCAGATATATGCAATGCAATATTTCTCGTGACCATGATTTTGATATATTAAGTTGGTAAAAAACAAACAAGTATCAATATCCAGTTCTTCATGAGATGACATCAATTTACTAACATCTCATGTTTTAATTGCAGCATTCGAGTATGTTTTATTGCAGATGGATGAATATATGATGATCGAGTTAGACATCTTGCACCTGATTTTGTAGAAGCACTGATATGCATGTAGGATTAGCACAACATTATCACGAGAGACTAACAACGCGAGAATGTCATTATCGAATAATTCAAAAATTTGGAGTTCTAAAACTAGGTATTTTTCAAATTTTTAATTATAATTTTTACACTTCTAGTTTTTTATATTGTGCATAAGATTGACGATTAAATTGTCGCCGACCTAATTGGAATGTATCCGATTTGTAATGATGTAAATGTTAAATTTATTTGTAATTTTTTAATAATAATATTAATGATTTTTTATATTAAATATTCTAATGTATCTAAGTTTATACCGAATTTTGAATCTTATAATAACGAAAACAACTTTTAAAAATGTATATTAAACTTGATTCGTTTAGGCTCGACAGACCCCAGTTCATTTTTTAAAAAAAGATCAGCATGTTTAGTTCAAATAGACCTGATAAGTTCGACTCAAAAAACTCGACGAACTAGAAAATTCCAGACTTGCCTTGACTCTATCGAGCCGGCTTGAATGTCATTTCTAAGTTTAGTACATGCGACAATCTTTTACCCCGACCTTGTGTCGTCAATTACAATACACAAAACATCGAGCCCGGAAGCTTCCTAGTTCGGTTTTGATATCTCCAGATAGCAATGATATATTATGCTTACCCATCATTCATTATTTATGTAATATATTATTTTAGTTATATATGACTTATTATAATTTATAATTACAGTTCCCTCCCGATGAAATACGAAAAGTAAGTTGGGCTTTAATACTGTGGGCCTTGAGAATTGCAAAATACTGCTATCCATTATGTGTTAGGGCTGATCACATTCACAGCAAAAAGTATCTATATTTGAAAATCATGGGTCGGTTTTGGGTTTTTGAGAAGAGTTTGGAGCCTATTTTGCAGGTGGGTAAGTCGAGTTTTAACCGAGTTTTGATTGACTTTGTATTCCGGATTTGGTTTTTTTCACAAGTTATTTGTTGCAAATACGATGAACCACAATTTTAGGAGCCCTCTAACTTTCGGATTTCAAAACTATAATCATTTTCAACCAAAAAATCGAGTCGTGAAATCCAAAACTGTCTTGAAAAACTAATTCTTTGGGTCTATTTCGTGCCCTGTGATTATTGATCGGTGCAAGTCATCTTAGCATGTACCCAAAAGACGAAATCTCTCGCTCTTAGGGTCCTCACACCCCGGCCCGACAGTTTTTGAGGAGTTAAATTACGGTGACTCAGCGACCCAGAGATATGAGGCATTTACCTGATATTCTAAGGAGTTACTCCAACATTTGGACAACAATTATCACACTAGGACAGTGCAAGCGTCAAATTTAGACTCTTGTATCTAATCTATCATCTCTGAGTCAACTGAAATATGTCTGTACGGACGGCAAGTCATCTTAGCTCTTGCAATGGAAAGGTGCCTCACCTAAACAAGTCATTTTCTAAGTAATAATTTAGAGACTTGGACGTTGAATGGTTTTTTGTTTGGAGGTGGTCACGTTGTTATCACTAGCTAATCAATACAACTCATACGTGTCCAAATTTAGGAAATGGAGTGTCAATTTATTCGTACCACACCCCAATCTTTGACTGCTCAAACAGTGTTAGTGTGTTATTTTCTGACGACTATTTTTGTAAATTTCCAATTTTGAAAATCAATCATTCACCAAAGATTGAGGACTGTCTTTTTCTCAAAGTCAGAAGAAGAAAAAAGGGCTCTAGATTCGCTTTTCGATTGGTCGTGCATTAAAGATATGACAAGAAACCGTTCCATAAGTTCTCGATCTTCTTTTACCGATGAAATCGAGATCCAAAAGTGAATTTAGCGAATGATGTTTTTGCTCGATTTGTTATTGGAACGATATATTGTATTTTTGCTCGTAATATGGGTATCGATTATTGGCAAAGCTGTAATTTAGAGGCGACTAACACATTCGGGCCAAGTTCCGAAATAAAGTAGGCAGTAGGAAGCAAGGATGGAACCGAAATTTGGCGAAGTTGGATCTTAATTATAGGTCCAAGGTGCACGAAAACTACCATGGAACGTCATTTATTCCCTACAGAGCGAATTCAGGAACAAGGACAGAGGCTTAGAGAAAACAACAGACGAAAAGGGGAGAAGAAAGACAGAAAGTGGCTGTCTTAAGAGACACCATAATACCACTTTGCTGGTTTACTTGTTCAAACCTCATGAACTCCTTTTTCTTTGGGCGGTCGAGAGAGAGGGGGAGAAAGAGAGAGAGAGTTTGTGTGAGTTTTTGTGGGCGGCTGCAAGTCAAAGATGGGGTCCAGGGTTTACTAAAAGAGGAAATCTCAGCCATTGTTGGACACGTAGAGCTTCTCATCTGTTTCACGACCACACAGCTTATAGCCATTTAATGACCCTTCAGGACCCCACACCCCGGCCCGAATTGGCCATTTAATGCCCCTCTAAACAAGCTTTGACGTCCGAAACGACGGACTGCTTACGTCCCATGCAAACCTGTTTCACCGGCGTCATTCCGCCGGCGAAAGAGATGTTCTCCGATCTGACAAAACAAAGGTTTCATTACGTACAATGAGAGTCAAATGCCAGGCTCTTTTAAGAGACTGGATAAGAATCACCGGGACACGTGACTGATAAGCTTGTCAACTCAACACGGTAAAAATTCAGCTTACGTTGGACCCACCTCTCCTTTTATCTATCCACGTGTCTCAAATGCTGACGCAATAATACTACCAAATGCATTTCCACGTGATTATAATTTTCTACCCCCAATTGAAACACCACATATCCTGTAAAAATTGCACGTATGATATCATCCGTTTTGAATTGTAATTTATATGTTTTTTGCGAAGTGTATGATGATTATGATCTTGAAAGGATGTTAGTCATAATGAATTAAATTGTAATATAACATATTACCACTAAACCAAATCCATACAATTTGATCGAATTCATAATTCAAAAGAGTATCTTTCAGATGCGTTTGTCGCCGGCGCCGTGATGAGTTCGTGGAAGTCCAAAAGATCCGACATCTCAAACCTTAGCGTGTCGCTGCAGTAGCTAATTTCTCTCTCATCGTCTGTATTACCGGCCAAATAGGCTGGGGTTGAATATAACGGCGGAGGACTCGACGAGGGTGTTGATAAAACTGACGTAAACCCCAAATTCGGGTTAGTCATCGAACTGTTGGAGTTGAAAGTTGACGTCTCAGAAGACGGGCCCGGAATTGACTGGTCGGAAAACCCGTACTGATGGACGTAATCTAGGCTCGGATTCGAGTTTAAGTGGGAAGGCTGTGAATAACCAGTCGGAAACGGAACGGAAGAAGCTGGAATTTCTCCGGCCGCGAGTTGAAAATGGTGAGGTATTTGGGGTTGGTAATTGAGCTGGTTTTCTTCCGAGTTTTGAACGAGAAAGCTTGGATTTTCCGTTCTGGAAGATAAAGCAGCAGCGGCCCAGCTGAGAAGATCTGGGTTGACTAATTGAGGGATCTCGAGAAGACCGGCGATGTCCCTTTGGCCAAACGAGTTGCAGAACGTTGAGTCCAGAATCGACGATAAATCAAGAAGATCGAGACGGGGATAGTGGGTAACCGGATCAATTCCCATTCTGAGAAGCCTTTTTCTGATGTGGGTGTTCCAGTAGTTCTTTATTTCGTTGTCGGTTCTTCCCGGAAGTCTGCCGGCGATAGCAGACCATCTGCAGCAACGATTTACAAAATCAGCACCGGCCAACAAAAACGACGGCGATCGATAAATGTACACAGAGAAGTAGTTAATTACTTGTTTCCCAGCACTCTGTGCAGCTGAATGATTGCTTCCTCTTCCTCCAAAGAAAATCTCCCTCGCTTTATATCTGGTCGGAGATAGTTAGTCCACCGGAGACGACAGCTTTTCCCGCACCTCTGCAAGCCTTTTCTCGACAGAAATGGCGGAAACCCAACATAAAAAAAACTACGGATAACAGAGAATTCAAACTCCAGGAAGAACGAAGAAAAAAAAGAAAAACCTGCATTCTTGGGGAGAGTCCTCCAATTTCCATAGCCATGCTTCTGAATGTATTCGATCAGTTTGGTGTCCTCCTCCGGTGTCCAAGGCCCTTTCTTCAGACCATTTTTATCACAGCACGGAGCTCTTCCCATGACGGTCAGATCCAAACACTTAGCCCTACAAAAATCTAAGAGAGAGAAAGAGAAGAAAGAATAACAGATGTTGGGTGGATTTGGGGACGTACATTTATAAATAGAGCAGAGGTGAAAAATGGTGAGAAGAAAGAGATCAACCGGATTCGGTACCGTCCTCTGTTTATCTGTGGCAACGTGTCCATTTTCTCTCTCCTATTTCTCTCTCTAATTAGACTAAGATAACCTTAATTAAGCAGAAAATCAAGAGCTTGATTGGACATTTTTCAGACCATTTTCCTGTGGGAGTGCGACTGTTGTTTGAGCGATCGATTCAAGTTAGCTGTCAAGAAAATGATAGAGAGCCCACGTAACCCTCCATGGCTCCTAGGTCTTCTTCGTCATCCTCTGACCTCTATGCTTCAGGACGACGAAAACCGACCCCAACCGGCATCCCGTTTCAGTTTCAGAAAGTCTCGGTTTTACTGAACCAAATCGGAATATATTCATGAAATAGACCTTATTGATTTTGACAATTGAAATAACAAACCGAACCGATCCTCCTTTTGTTCTTTCTTTGACTATTTCTTATCATTGCCTTATGATTAAACCTTTTTTTGGATTTTCATATATTTCAATAACATGATAAAATTGAGTGCAATTCATGTTAGCACGTTGGAGTATGAACATTCGATGTGTTACGGCCTTACGGGCAACGATGGTGCTTGTTTGCCGCAAACGAAGAACATTTATACGATAAAGTTTTAAACTTTATCGTGTCAGCTCGTGTTATGTCGTGGTAAAGATCAACAAAGACGAGGAATTATGTTAGAAACTTTATGTTATAAAATGGAAATTCACTTTTAAGTTTGGCAAAAATGGAATCTTTTTCATGACTTTTTAGTTCATGTATTGACAAAATAATTATGCTTATTTTTTATTTCTCACCCACCTAAATCCCACTGTGCAAGGGTCAAACACTAGTAAATCGGAATTAATCCCATCACCTTCTGGTTGTCGTCTTGTTCTCTCCTCGTTTTTGCACCGTTACGAAGATTTCTATTTATTTGTAGCGAGCGAGCCAATCAAAATCGAGAAGAGAATTACGGGTAACTCTAGAATTACCGTATAATAAACTGTCGACAAAGTTAGACTAAAATCTATGTCGACCATTAAACAACAATGATTAGTCACCATGGTCGGTTTCATCGAGACAAAGATGAAAGGAAAAACGTGGGATAAAAGGCATGCAATCTCCAATTGTTGTTCTACTCAAAGACGCCAAGTACGTGTCGGAATCTCCTGTCTGGATCGAGGGCCTGTGCTGAAATAGAAGCAGCCTAAGCCTAAATGTTTGACCAGCGTAGAATCTGCCATTGTTTAATCTGAAAATGTCAATCATCAACTGTTATGAGCTGCTCACTGGCTTCAACAAACATTGAATAACACAGTGTGTTCTTTCTTTTTTTTATTTCTTTTTTATTTTATGTTTTTATTTTCACCCACTTTGACCCCAAAATACACCAGCAATCCTAACCTTATGTGCAGACTGATTGAGAAGAAGACCCAGAAATCGGTATAAAATCCAGCGAAGATCGAATAATGGTATCGAATCGTCTACCTAACGCTACAACGGGTAGGATGACAAAAGTTCTAGAACTAAAAAGACAGCCTTTCCAAATTCAAGCTTCCGACATCAGCAATTTAGGACACATAAGCAATGTGAGGGAAGTCAAATGTTTGGCAAGTCTAGACATGTAAGCTTGATGTTTTCCAGTTAATTGAAATTGTTTCTTTTTTGGTTTTTGCAATTTAATAAACACTCTCAAATGTAAGAAGTTTAGCTTATTCCATACCTCTACGTTTTGGCAGCTGCAACTTCATAGCGTCAGAAACGACACTGCTTTGATGTTTCAAACTCTGCATTGAAAGCAAATATGAAGAAGTTGGGTTACGGGTATCGAGATAAAACCAGTCACGCTGCGAGAATCAAATCGAGAATCGATTAAACGAGCCAAAGAAGAAATCAATATACAAGAATTTACATAGGTCAGCAAATTGTTAAACCAAACCGAACCAAAAGGCTGAACCGATAGGAACAGGTTGCATAACATGTACTAAAGAAATATTATTCACAGCTTAATGAATCCAGAGCAAGAATGTTAAAAAATGGGTTTTCCTTCCCTACATTCTACTGAGATCGGATGCCAGTAGCGACTGCATCAAAAATACGATGAATTTGTAGAAGTTATATTGATGATCTGGTCGTGGAGGCTGCCATTGGTAGCTAGAACTCCACCCGATCGATTTATAACTCTTCGTCCCAATTTCGCTCCCTTCCCAGTCGGTCACCTTGCAAAATTAATAAGCTCCATTGGACTTTCGCCTTCTAAAACATTAGAAGTTCCATTTGAATATATCCTAAAACCTCTGCCCCAGCTTCACGCACACATATCATCCCAGAAGCATGATCCCAATCAAATTGTGCAACAAGTAATTTTTTTCGATTTGCAAAAATAGATGACTGTGATACCTTAATGTTCTGAGATTTTGCTCGATGAACGAACACGGCCGCCCGCCCAGTGGCAACCATCAAATACTTGCATAAACTGCATGGCGTTAACCGGAGAGATTGTGGGGGATTTTATTACATCTCACAATATATTTTCAAGATATAATCTTTTATTTTTAGCAGCAGACCTTCCACAACATGTTGGCAAAAGAAGAATTCAGCCATTCGCGATCCCAGTCGTGTTGGTCGTTGTCTTAAATAAAGCTCAAAGAGGCAGTGACTCCCATGTTTGACTGTCTGAAATACAGAACCAAGCTCATTCGACGACAGAATGCTGGTCGACAAAGCGTCGGGACCAACTTTGAGGTATGGTATTGTGGTCATTTAACATCTTTTTCCACGTTCCACAATCAACATGAGCGACCATTATGATCCCTGATTGCGAATAATCGGTTTTATTTCTCGGACAGTTGCAGTGGATTTATCGGCAGAATCATCTGACCAGTTAGGACAGCCCATGACACCAATTATGACCTCTCCTTCGACCATAAGAGCCAAACCTACAACGTATAATGCATCATCTCCTTTCAAAAATCCACTTGTACCATTAATTGAATCCAGTACCTGACACATCGAGTTTATTGGAGCATCAGTCAAGAACACAAAACTAAAACTTCTAAATTTCACGATAGATCCCGACACTTGGATACAACAGACGCATTGAATACTTTTTCCTAAACAAAATAGACATTAGTCTTTTGGTTATTAACAAATATATCTTTGTTATTGAAGCTATCTAATCCATTATGTGGAAGGAACATAAAACATTTTTTTTTATTTCTACCGTCTAAATCGACAAAAAAACATATGTTCTGTCTTCAGCTAGAATCTGGAAGAATCAAAACAAATATGCAGCAATGATTATCACCACCATTAGAAAGTAAAACACAAGAGATCCAGAAGGATTAGAAACAGAAAGAAAGTCAGTACACATTCTTGAAATATGCAATGTACTGATATTCAAAGAGATATATTTTACTCAAAGAAAAGTTCAAAGTAAACTCTCAAGAATAAAGTATGTGCTTTATCGTAAAAAAATTGATACCATAACAATTACGACGAAATTCCATGCAAGTGTTTCCGGATACAAAAGCACTTAACAGTCACCTCTATAAAACCTTTGAACAATTTGAGATAATATTAGAGAACACATCAGACCTACCCAATATGTGGCCGGTGCAGTTCCGAATGTGGCATTGTCCCCTCTGTCAATGGCTCCCAGCACATCATCCTGCATCCATGCTTCATCTTGAAAACTTGTTTTGTCAAGTACTGCACTCACTACAGTGTCTGTCAAATTTTTCGATTGAAAAAATGCTGAGTCCTCTTTGGCTACCAGTGGGATAGATGGAAACAGTTTTCCCAAGTCTGTAAGCAGAAGCATAAAAACACTAATTTTGCTGCAATGATATCTAGTTTGCTTAGTTTCAAAGTTCTAGACGCTAAAGTTGTCAATTGAAACAATCTTTCAAGCAATATAGTCTATATTCATCAATGGAAACAAAGTTAGATTGGAAGCCATTCTAGAAGTGAACTTGAAATTCTCAAATTTCAATCTGATTACACAAACTGATCAAAGCCTTCACCCCAAAATCAGCAACTGTAACCGGAGTTTGGATGCCTTTTTCAAGAATCCGCCCACCAGTCGAGAAGATCGATGACTTCACCTGGCAATCACCCAGATATAAAAATGAAGAAGGAAGAAGAAAACCACAGTGGGAGGACTACACTTTGTAGAATGTTTAATGATGGACCAGAGCTACAAGAGCATTCAGTAAATTTAAAATAACTGGTCTTGATTTTGAGATTGAAATTGTTAAACAAGCAAATGGAATTGAACGGTAAGACAATGATTAATTACGTCAACACAGAGACGACAAGCCCTTTCCACTACATCAACAGCAGCTTCAAGTTCTCTGCTATACTTTGCCTTCTGGTTTGGGAACGGAAGGAGGGACCTAGAAGCAAATTTCATAAAAACATTAGAGCTAGTTCAAATTCGGAAAACTAGTTCAAATTGAAATTCGGAGCTACGTAAACCGATTACCCTTCTTCCCTGATCATAACACTAGATATTCATTGTAGGGTCGGATTTTGAAAACTACTTGATTTTGCTCGAATGGTCTTATTCTGCTTCGGATTTTTCATTTCTCTTCGAACTTCTTCTACCATCACCCACCAAAATTTTCTCCCAAAATCGCATTGTCAGAAGAAAGCGGATCTCGAGAGCTTACGATGGAAGCAGATGGGAACTGGGTGCTGAAAAGACGAAGTTTCGTGACAATGGAAGAAGCCGGACTCACAGAAATATCTGGCCTCGGCAACCCAGAAAGTTTTCTACGCCGATTAACATTCTCTTTAAATTTCTCATTTAAGTTCCATTGTAGTAAGAAAGGCATGGTTCTTTTGAGGCGGAAAAGCGCAGAAACCCGAATTTCTCGAAAATAAGTAATCATAATCTGGAATTTTGAAAAAAAAAACGTAAACCCAGGAAGCCGGACGTCGACACTTCCCATTGACGAGCAGACGGCTGAAGCCGTCGAAAGAGTCGTTTGGTCCTCAACATGAACCAATCCGCTTAGTGGTTAAACGGCCGGCTTCATGACATGCTTATAAGAGGAGATCGAACAATTTATGATAACCTTCAAACGTTTAACAACGAACATGATATTAATCTTCAATATTCTTTAGACATGTCAAATATAGAGGTAATGACCATGACATACCACTAAGATAACAAATTTCAAGCTTGCTCGTAACTAAAAATGCCGAGAGCTAGCTTTATCTAAAAAAAATACACTTGCTGTTAAAATCTTAGAAATAAAATAATGAAACAATATTAAAAAATAATTATGAAGTCGTTCTAAAAAATAAATCTCAACGACTGACAACAGTATACCTACATGAGTCATCTCGTAAGTGGTTATGCAATAGTAAATACTTTGCATGTTTAAAAAAGAAATTCTATGTTTAAAGATTATGTTTACGTTATAGTAAGTAAAATCAAACCGATAAAATTACAAAATATAAGATTAGTACAAAAGATCTCATATGTATTCATACTAGCCCGCATCTCAAGCACTGTGCGCTCTAAATCATCAATATTCTACATGTATTGAGTATGATAGTTATCTATCATGGACATATGCCGAGTATAAAGCTATTTATTTGATCCATGTGTTGAGTATGATACCTCTACAATGTCTCAATGTGCTCTGTATGGTATAGGCTCACTCATTCACTCTGTCATGGCCGCTAAACATAAATTTTGCATGGGTGGTGGATGAGAATCCATATAAGTGTCTGAAAGTCCTAACATTTGCCCAAATGAAGGGCCTTACATCTCTCCAAATGATGGCCTCGACATCTGGTTAAAATCCATAAGTTCATCCTCATGTGTTAGATCAATGTCTACCTCAAAATCTTTAGGTGATCATTTAGCATGTTGTGTTGCCCCACTATTTACTTGTTGCCCAACTCTATCAAACTCATCATCTTCAAATGAATAACAACAAACGGGTTTACGGATCACGACATCCTAATTGGCTCAAAGCGAGAAATAAGTCTAACCAAACTCCCGATGATTTTGGTCATCAACACTCCATAGGGAAGACTTTTCATATTTCCGTCACGGACCTCAGTCATATGATCAAAAACTAGATATCCCGAGTTAAACTAGAAACATGTATTCATCATATACATTTCGTATAAATTCTAATGTGCGCTGAACGAAACTCACTATACTCAGTTATCACTGATGATTGATGCTCGCGTGCATGAGGTCAGGTTGTTGTAGGATGAGATGTTACCTGAGATGGTCCTTCCCGAGACGTCGTCTGACTATCATCTTCATGTTGTTGAATTTGTCTAAAATCCTTCTTTTATGTAGATCTAAATTTATAGATTTTTCGTGAAGAGAATAGTCACTTAACGACTGAACAGTCTGCTTAACATTGAGGATCAAAAGTCTTTTAGCTAGCAAAGAGCTTTTCGCTCGTCAACTAAAAGCGGAAGGTTAAACCAATTAGTGGTCTTACGCCAGGATTTAAGTTGTATTTTCCAAAACTCGTGGTTGCTTATTTTTTAGAAACATCAGATTTCCCACACTTTTTATCCTTTCTAATTGAGTACATTGTGCTAAAGAAGATGAAACTGAAGACATCGTCCTCGAATGCCGCTCAAAGCCATGGCAGAGCAAGAAAGAAGATACTCTCTGTGTCAGAATATCCAATCAATCAACCGACATGACATGTCGTATAGTTGTTGCTTGAAAATGTAATCGCTAAAACGCAAGTGCACGTGTCGCAACGTAATAATAAAAATATCGATCCCACGAAGACAAGTCAAATATCTAATTTAAAGAATAAATTACAAAGTATCATAAAGAATAAAAAATAATATTAAATGTTTGATTTTTGTATATATTTTCTACTCATAGATTAAACAATTAATTAAAGTGTCTAACTAATATCTTAAATTAAGCAGAAAAATAAAGTTAGTGGTCAAATTGAGAATTCGTAAGAATCTCGACTAGGTTTTTTCGTAAATTGATTTACTTGAACTGCCATCGGCGGATGTTGTAACATTAGTCACAACATCAGTTTAGTTCCGGTCCGAACACTTAATAAACCGGGGCTGACGTTGCCTCTATGGTTGGGCTTAAGAACAAGTTTGATTTGACCGCTCTAGGTTGGAATGAACATGATGAAAACACTCTTAGCTAAACTGTGTCATTTGATCTAACAACCTAATGATTCTAATACACGTCTTAGCAACACGCAATGTCGTATTATCGTGTTGCCCTAAATAATATCAATGCAAAATAATAATTTTGTAAATAGCACTTAGCAATCGCGCAATGGCGTATTGTCGGGATTGCTCGAGAAATAATCACAGCAAAACAAAAATATATAAGCTCTTATTAAAACGAGTTCTAAAATATAGCATGCAATTTTATTAAGCAAATCAATATATGAAAAACCCTAATTTTAATTCAAACGAAATTGTTCTACAATAACTATCAAGAGTTCATAAAATTCACGGAAGTAAAAACGAAAAGTAAAAGGAGAGAATTTTGGTCATCGCCGTTGGTCACACAGCCTTGTTCCCTCGCTGTTGTTTGCCCCCGAAGCTTGATCGTGAATCTCATTCTCCAATTCTAGCACACTCAATCTGTGTTATTCTCGTTTCTTTATGTAAAATGCGTGCAGCTCGAGCAGATTTGGGAAGCTATTACGATTTGGAAGAAGATCTAGGTCGGTTTGGAAAGATCTTGAGATTATGAAAGATTTCTAAATCTTCAAAGATATTCTCGTTTCTAAATTTGAATTTGAGTTGATTCTTCTTTCTTTTTCGTGATTCTTCTAGCTTATATCCACATTAATTTTCTGCAGTTGCATGAAAACAAAAATCCCGCGATAATAAAAATATACAAAATATCGGACAAAATCACGTAAAAACAACGTCACTGATGTTATATGGAATGTTGTGACATCGTTGCAGCATTATCCCTAAAAATATGATTATTTCAATTAAATCATTAATGATCCTATGAATTTGACCATTAAAACTACGTGATTATTAATTATTTTCGAGATTTAACAATAGCCCAACTGGTATTTCCCGACCGAGTAATTAGATTCCCATTTGTTGAGAGGATGATTGGCAGAGCCAAAAAGTTGGATTGAAAAGTATGAACACCAGGTTACGAAAGTCAAGCATCTCCATCGACCTGCTTGGCCTTGGCCTTCTTGTCAGTGAAAAGATGTTACTTTTTATGTGAAAATCTAAAGTCAAAATGCCAAACGTCAACGCCGGGAATCTTCTTTTCAAGAAAATAAGAGTCGTGCTGCGCATGCTTCTGTCTGTTCCCCGCCAATCAAGTGCCAAGGACAGAGCCTGGAGGTGAATATATTTCGTCAAATGATTTAATGCTTTTCAGAGTTCCGTCTTGTTCCTTTCTCTCTCTTCCGCCGAGCTTCAAGGAGAGAGAGGTAGAGAGAGAAGTTGCCATCATTTTTCAGAGATGGGTCACTCAGAAAATTAACGATCGTGTCATGTTTCGAAGAGAAAGTGTTGCAGAACAAAGCTGGAAGAAGAAACTGTATTGAATCCATTTTTTGAAGAAAACCAGCGAGTCTGAAAATGGAGAATGCTGAAAAGAAGTCAACGTCCGATGGTAAAGGATGGGGATTCTTAAAGTTGCCGTTCAAACAGTCGGGACACAACTCCGGTACGACATCTTCTTTACATTCCAATGACTCTCATCAGAACCACCCGGCGGCCTCCATGTCGTTTCTCCCTACTCGTCGCCGGCTCAAGCTCGATCCTCACGATAAGCTTTATTTCCCCTGTACGTTAATCGTATCCTCCTTGATTATTCGTGATCCAACTGATTTGAATTCTGATCCGACATTTTAACTTCATTCAGCTTTCGTGGAATGATTTTGTATATGTTCATTCATTCATAAGCTTGTCAACCTTAAACATCGTGCAGGTGAACCAGGCAAGCAGGTCAAGAGTGCTGTCAAAATAAAGAACATCAGCAAGTCTCGTGTTGCATTTAAGGTACAAAAAATCACAAAATCTTAATGTTGTGGTGAATTATCGATCTTGATTGTCGTATCTGTCTTGTAATTGGGAGTTATGATCAGTTTTTGTTTATTCTAGTTTCAAACAACTGCGCCGAAAAGCTGTTTCATGCGACCTCCGGGTGCTGTTCTTGGGCCCGGCGAGAGTATTATCGCTACCGGTAAAGGCTCCCTCTTGATTCATGCTAACAACGTTGGATATTTTTTTTTTTTTAAATTCATGTTTTATTTTCGGTTGATGGACTAGTTTTCAAGTTTGTTGAGATGCCAGAGAAGAACGAAAACATGTTGGATCAAAAAAACAAGGTAAAGTTCAAAATCATGAGCTTGAAGGTGCAAGAATCAGTGGATTATGTACCTGAGCTGGTGCGTTTCCACTCCTTCAGATTACTACTTCTTCTCTGGAGTTGCTTCTTATACACTAATCGAATTTTGTCTCGACTCAGTTCGACGAACAGAAGGATCGAGTTGTGATAGAACAGATATTTCGTGTAGTTTTTCTCGATCCCGAGCGGCCTAGTCAAGTAAGAACACTTGAAACTTTTCGGTGCCATATATTTTTCAGGCGATCGATTTCAGGCGATCGATTTTTCAGGCATTGGACAAATTGACGCGGCAATTGGCGAAGGCCGAAGCGGATCTTGAGGCGCAAAAGAAGCAGGCAGAAGATGCAGGCAAACAGATGATTGGGGAAGGACTTGTGATAGATGAATGGGTACACTTCTTCTCTAACTTAACGTATCTTCTGCAATCTTCAAATCTATTCACGGCTTCCTCAGTTTTATCTTCTTTTTTGATCCAGAAAGAGCGGCGAGAAAAATACCTTGCGCGGCAGCAGGCCGAAGGGGGTGTCAGAGATTCATCTGTAATCTGAACAACGCCATTCCAGGAAGAATTAGGGGAGACAGAGAGAGAGAGAGAGCTGTAATATGAGATGCAAACACTCACCAGCCTGTGATTTTGCTCCTTGTTTCTATTAATAATGTTGCTCTTTTCTAATTCGAACGATCTCTGAATTGGTCCTGGCCGGCTGATAAACTTAATATGGATTCTCAACTGTAAGGACTGAGTTACTGGGTGTTGGGTGCAAATGTATCGTTAAAAACCGCAAGTGCACAGTCAAGTAATATAAAATATTATCGATCCCACGAGGATAATGAAATCTAATGTTTTCCGAATACGATGTAAAATAGTTAATTAAACATGGATAAAAGAGTTTGATGATTTTCTAGATAATAATCTAAGTAAATGTAATTAAAATAAATAAGGAAAGATAGTCAAACTTCAGTAAAAATAAAGGTTAGATTCAGGTTTCTCCATTTATTTATTCACGGCTGTAGCCTGTGCTGCAGCGCCGGCTGTAGCACGATTTGACGGAAAAGAATTCAAATTAATCGATGGCTGGCGTCGCCTACCGATTCGGTTCTTCTCTCACTTTCTTCCAATCTTATGGCAAGAACAATGAGATCCAAACACTTAAATT
>QAOC01051849.1:0-189463 GCA_003255005.1 Begonia fuchsioides | reverse complement strand
TAATGGTGGTTTCAGATTAAATTCCAGGCACCCGTAATGGATTCCAACACAAACTTGCCCAAATATGGCGTCCATCAATTGCAGACAGAGCAAAATCGCTCCGGCCTGGTTCTCATCACTTCCGCAATCCTTTATCACCTCAACGTTCAGTCTCGGAATCTCCCTCGCCAACAACCGGCATCATTCATCGTCAATTTTCAAGCCGACATCCAAAGCGACCTCATGGACTCGTACTTCTCCTAGCCAGAGAGAAATGCAGCATTTCCATTTGGACAGTCTCTTATTTCGATCTTTCTTAACTTTGGACAACCTCCCAACACACTGCATTCCCCGGACACCGCCGCCGGCGAAAGCCACAGAGGGTTGACGCTCCTCCTGAAACGGTGACTTTGAAGCAAACACGGGCAGCCTAGAATGAACAGCAGCCCCCCGTTCATCATATCCCTAATTTGGCGGCACTAGTTAATTAGGGATAAGTGATAACCAAGTCTTCCCCATTTAGATTTTTGCAAATTACACGAGAATTAACGATTTGATTTTAATTTAGTTTTATTTTATATTAAAAAATTTAAAATTTAATAATAAAATATTTTTTTATTATATTTAAATTAAATTTTAATTAATTACGTGAATTTATAACTAATTTTAAAATTTATATCAGATTTTATTAAAATTTAAGTTAGATTTTAATCGATTTTAAAAAATTTTTGACTCACGTTACTAATTCTGATTTCACATTTTTTTACTAATAAAAATTAACTTAAAAAATCATAATTTTTTAAAAATTAAAATTAAAAATAAATTAAAATCAACAGTTTTGATTTAATTTTATCCGCCCATCGGGGAATCGACGGGTTACTATCGATCCGCCCATGTAACTTGTATCACCAGTTCATTATTGTATAATAACAGGAGTAATTAAAATAATAAAATATGACATTCGAAAGTCAGCAGAACTCTCTCTTGTATAACATAATGTTTAATGGCACGTTGACCTTAATTAATTTCAATTAGCCTTCGTCGACTGCAGTCTGAATCTATGCCTCAATTCTCTCCGGCGTCGCCTCCGTTTCTCGTCGGAGAGATATCAATCTCTATCCAATTCTCCTCCTCGACCTGAAATTCAGACTCCCTTTTATCCCAAACCAGAGATATCTCAATCAAGTCGTCTCTTTCTTCTTCTTCTTCTTCCCGCCCTCCGGTTGCCGTGTACTCGCCGTCCGACGAGCTATCAGAGTCCAATTCCGGGTAATACATCGACAGCGACGGATGTCTCTCCAATCGTACATTTGAATGCTGCATTTCTGTTTTCGAATCCTTACTTCTGGGACTAGATTCTTCTTCTTCGCCTTCATATTCTTCGTAAATAACATCAAGAGGTGCTCTCACGTTCCATTCAGTAAATCTCTCCTCAAAACATGGGTTCCGATAATAACCCGAATCGGGAACATCACTGGTATCTGGTTGCGTTCCGGTGAACTCTTTGTCTTCCTCCGGCAACGCAGTGCCGTTTTCCGATGGACTACCGTCGTTTTCGCTGTTGCAGCTACTTCGGGTTAAATTTCTCTGGGTTGCTCCGAGCCTTATAATGAAGATTAAGAGAATGGCGGTGATAATAATCACTGGGGAGAAGATGATGATCGGAAAAAGTTGCGGACAGAAGATGAGGATTATGAAACAGAGGGTGATAAAGCTCGAAAACAGAGGGTGAGAAGAAAGTGATGTAGATTGAGAAATTCTCATGGTTTCCACCATCATTAAAGCAGATAGTGAAGTCGATTTCCACATATTCTCAGTCTCTCCTTTCAGCCCACCACAGCTGATCTTCCCCAGAAACTCTGAATTCCAATTTCATCATTCAGCTCAACAACCAAATCGCTGAAACCCATTTCCGCTTAGGCAGGAGAGAGAGAGTTATGGGGGTTTGAAGCTTTTGTAGAGAGAGGAAAAGGGAGTGGAGATGTGGGATGTGGATCTATTTTTTACTATGCAATTACAGGGATGCCATCTCTGAAAGACAAGAGAAAACCATCATCTAATAAGGCCTAAAAGGACGGCCTTTTTACTGTTCTTGGATCTGTTGACGGCATTACAAAGCATGCCCAGACGGCATTACAAAGCATGCCCAGTAAACCAATCACGTCCAAGGTTAAGCTGAAAACAAGACATGTAAAGAAAGGCAGGCAGGAGGAGAATTTCGTGGTCGATGAGTTGAAACCTGGTTCAAGGAAGACATGATTATGGTGGGAAAGAAAGGGCAATGGCTATTCCACTTTGGTGGGCAAGCACGATCGAGTATTCATCCCTCGACCTTTTTCAGAATTATTTGTTCCTTTTTTCTCTGTTTCGTCAAAGAATCCCATCTTGCCTTTCACTTTCGATTAATGGGCTCCTCAGTTTCAGTCTCGATTATTATATCTGGGTCGTTAAATTTTGAGATGAAATGACATGTTCTGCTAAAGTTCATAGCGGGAACAGCTATTTTATTGAATAGCCAACCGACAGAGAGAGAAAAGACATGAAAAAGTTGGCGTTTTTTTAGTCTCTGGTTCTCCTTTTTCTCTCTTTACTGTACTTTTTTGTCCAGCAATGGATCCAAGCTTTGCTTCCAAGAAATCTTGCTGAAACTGAAGCTCTTTGGCGATCTGGCATGGATTATACAAGTCAGAAACGAGAAAATTGACGAAAGAGAGGATGGTTTTGGATAGAAAATTGAAAATGGGGAAGCATATGAGATGCTGGGTGTGGAGGAACTGAAGTATTAAGAGTCGAGTTGATGGGTGTTGTTAGTTGTGGAAGACACAGAATCTGACCCATCCCTTCATTGTTCCATTAAAGAAGCCTTGATCAGCATTGACTTTTCTTCGACCTCTCACGTGTCTTCGTGGCCCCTCTCCTCTCAAAATTTTACAGAATCCTACGTTAATCCTGAGATTAAGATGTTGATTTGAGAGAACAGTGACTTCAGAGCAAATACTGTCCAACATCACGTGCTGCAATAGCTCGTGTTTCCTTCTTGGTCGTTCTGCGAAGATCTTAAGCTGTCCGCCATTAATTCAGCTGCTCCACAATAATGGGCCGCCCTCTGTATGAGCTCCCATTTAGAGATTACCCGCCAACAGCTGGTCCAAGTTTCGATCTTGGATCACGAACTCAAGAACACCATCAAACAAGTGTCGTCCGTCGGAGAATTCGTGCTTATATTTGAGAGAAAAATGAATTTCAGCTCGATATAGAAGATGCAGAAGACAGAGAAGTACGAGGAATATTATTGATACAGCCAGTGGAAAATAGAGATGTTGTTTTCCGTGAATGTACGGAAAAATTGATGCAATCTTCAATGAAAGAATTTGAAGAACTAGACGGCGAATATACAGGTAGAGAGCAGAAAGAGATGATCAGAGCTTTTCTTCCATGAGTGAAAGCTTCCGTCGCCACGAGCCTTCGCCGGAGGAAGGAAACAAATCAATGGATATACTCAGAGCCTCTTTTCCGATCGATCGAGGCTTGAACTTCCGTTTCGGAGCAGCCGGAGCTTCCATTTCTTCGTTTGAATCGTCCAAGTCAAGCTCGGTGCGAAAAACTCGGAATTTCTCCGGAGTGCTGTAGGCGAAATGGGATCTCTTTGCCATCAGAGCCTGCAATTGCAATTGCAATGAACAAGAACAGATTCAGTAATGGAAATTATTATTATATATGTTCAATAATCGAAGATTTAGAGGACCTACCGCTTCTTTTATAGATTTAGATACCATAAGAAGCGTCTTCAAATCATCATGCTCTACGCCGCAGAGGACTCGTATCTGTTTGGGAGAAGTCAGAATTTTTCCAGATTTAAATATGAACACAGGCAGAAACGAGTTCAATTATCTGCAAATCAATCGCCGGAATGAAGTGCTAACCAGAACGTCCGGTGGAAGAGATTCGAGCGGAAACCTCCAAGACTCCTCAGCATTCCCATCTCCGCAGTGTTTCTTAGACGGCGGCAGGGGAGAGGGGCCCGTTTCCGGTGCCGGATCTTCGCCGGCAATCACAACCCTCTTCCTCCCCAGCGAACTGCTGCATCTAACGTACTCCAAGATCACGTCTTTATCGCCGACCAGGCTGCGCTTCAACTTCAGCGAATCATCGGGTTTCTCAGCCACCGCCATGGCGAATTTAACCTCGTCTGCAAAGCATAGATGCAAAGAAGAATGAAAATAAATGAGTATCCATAAACCAACTGGGTTAAGCTTCTTCTTCCCCACCAAAAACAAACCTTCTAGAGTTTGCTTTCCAAATCCAGGTGGAAATTTAAATATTCAACCCGAAACCAGAAAATCCCTCCGCAATCCGCTCCGCTATATAAACGGAGGAAAAATTGAACTTTAATTTATGGAATCTACGCCTTTTTAGGAACCCAACTGCAACTTTCAGCGTTAATATATCTCGTTTCTCAGCTCTTCTTTACCATTCTTCGCAGCTACAATGAAAAAGCAAACGTCGATGGGAGTGGCGATAGAACAGAGGTTTCAGGAAATAACGTGGTTGGACAGCGCACTGACGTGGAGATTTCGTCGGTCATTGAGGCTTTGCCGGTTCCGTCTCGTATAAGGTGCTTTATGCGTGGAGTGGGACATCTCTTTCGCATCTAGATATCAGATTGTGCCACGTGTCCAACCTCTTTTTCTGCTATACGACGCCGTTCTTAAACAGACGTGTAGGATTAGCGATTGGTTGGTCGTCATATTTGTGGCGGCCGGTTGATCGGAAACAAGCGGCTGAGATGGGTGTGGAGGTGATGAGTAGGTCAACTAATAATTTCCACGTAATTTGCTTTCAATCTGTCTTAGCCAAGAATATTGGATGACGTGTCACATGTGGTCCACGTGACAGCTGTCTAGGCCACGACCTTAGTCAACAGTCAACTCACTAATTGCCTTGATGGCTTGGTCGCCAAACTGATAACGTGGAGTCGTGGACGTCGCTTTAGCGTTATGCCTGGAGCTCGATTTCAAATATTAAAAGTTTAAATTATTAATTTATATAAAAATATATTTATTGTAAAATAAAATGTTAATTTAACAGAGAGTCGTTGTAGTATAGTGGTGAGTATTCCCGCCTGTCACGCGGGTGACCCGGGTTCGATCCCCGGCAACGGCGTAATGTATCTTTTTTGCCGCTTTTTTTCTTTTCGAAGTGGTGCCGGTGACGATCGGAGCTCAGTTAATTCATTTCCTCCAACTAAGGTCTAAGCCTACCCTCAAGAAATGAATCAATCTCCATTTTGAAATTGCCGCCTCTCTTTCCTCCCTTCCGTTCCAGTCTCAGCGGAGGAGCAGCTGCAAGTTTCAGGAGGAGATTTTGCTTTGGCAGCCAACTCATCAGAATTTCCAACAGGTCTTTTCTTGTTTACATTTTCACTCAAGATCTCTACCTCCCAAACTTACACCGCCGACGGCTGGGATTCCTCTCCCCGATACTAGCAAAATAATTCTGGTGAGTTCAGCCTGTGTTATTGTCTGGTTAAATTGACCTAGTTTTTACTTTTTTGAAATGCTGGAAAACTTTACTATCTTTTATGCTTTAGTAGCGATGGATGCGGACGACGCGGACCGAGTGCTTCCGTTTCAGCTCCAATTTGATAAGCCTTTAGCATCCAGCGTATCTTCTCTTTCCTCACTCGTCTGCCTATTCCCACGTTTATTCAGTTTTTGGTGTCTAAATGTGTTTTGTTCTGTTTGTATTGTAATTTCAATCAGATTAAAATTGCTGAGTGGAATCCTGAGAAGGATTTGCTGGCCATGGTCACTGAGGACTCGAAGATTGTTCTTCATCGTTTTAATTGGCAGAGATTATGGAATGTTTCTCCCGGTGAGTCTCTCTCTCTTTTCTCTTCAGGGGAAGTGATTGCTTCGTCGTCATAAAGTAAACTTATAAGCTCACTTCTAATTGAAGAAATTTTCTCGTATTCGTCAAACTCTTTTCTTTTAACTTAAAAAGATTTTTGTTCGTTGATGGGTAATCTCGCGCTGAATGGCGGTTGGTGCTGCACTGCTGATTACCTTTTTTCTCAGATTTCTTTTTGCTACATTTTATATATTGCTGTAATTTCTTCCACATGTAGTGTATATGATCTATCCATTGTGATTTGTGCGACGTTAGTTAGTTCAGGTTGATAAACTATAAATCCTGTTCAATGAGCCCTTCAATTTATTTTTCTCTAACCCTCTTTTGGAATGTCTTCTTGATACTAGTTTCATTGCCTCACTGTTCAAATTTATTTTGCTAATTGTTTGATGCTGTTTTTAGTGGTGGGTTTGTTAAATATCAATTAATATGTATCAGGACGAAACATTACATCACTGTGTTGGCGTCCTGATGGTAAAGCAGTTGCTGTTGGACTTGAAGATGGAACTATTACATTGCATGATGTTGAGGTAAGTAGACCAAATTTAGTGAACTCGTAATACTCAAGGAATGATAGTGGCACCTAAATCCATAGCTTATAATACTCATAGTTTTGATTTTTCAAATGACAGGCATCATTGATATTTTGATATGTATATTTTTTCCTTTTAACCATATTTTCATTGAATTGGAGGTGCTGACATGTTGGCAATTCCATTGAGATATGATATATGTTAATATTTATGATAAGAAATGAATCCTAATTTTAGGATAACTGATCTTTTTAACCAAGAGGTGCATCTCCAAGTACAATTGACATAAATCTTTTGATATGAGTAATCTTATAAACATGGATTGAAAAGAGGGGTGCAAAACATATAAAAACTTTACCTGTCTATGATAACCTTATTATAGTCATAAACTAGATGTATTAACCCAATCTAGACATAGCTTTTGTATGTTTGGTCTTCTCTTGTTAACGAATCATTAGCAATAACATACAAGTTCATTAAAATTATGTTTTATTCACTGTATTTTTTGCATTCTAAACATATTATGTAAATTGTTTCCTTAAATTTTGTACTTTTTAATATCGAATTATTTGCATGTCAGACAGAATGGAAAGCTGTTGAGAAGTGTGAAGTCTCATACAGCAGCTGTTGTTTGTCTACACTGGGAGGAAGATAGGCAGTTGGTTAAAGTAATTTCTTTATCTGATTAGTTGCTGGCCATCGTACAATTTTAAAATTGATGGAAGAAGTCATTTAGTCTTGAGTTGTTTACATATTCTTTGTTAATTTGAAGTTTTGGAGGAAAAAATATTTTTCCTATTGAATATATCTAATTTTTTTAAATCTGTTCAAATTCAAAATGGTTCACAGAACGATTACAAAAATTCATCTGCATATGAAGACCGCACTCCCCGCTTTTTCCCTCCGGCCCCTAGGGTTCCTCGAATTCCTGGACTTGTATCTGGAGATACTGGTTTCGTGAATGATGATGAAGATTCATATCTGGAGCTATCAAATTCGCCACAGCGGTTTAACATTCTATGCAGTGGAGATAAAGATGGAAGTATCTCCTTTAATATATTTGGAATTTTTCCAATAGGAAAAGTGGTAAGTCATGTGCATTGCAAGATGTATTTTATACACCCAATCATCTTTTTATTATTTTGTTATGTTGTATATATTATCCTCATCCAAAGTTCTATCTTGCTCTCACAAATTCTTTTTCAATTGTGCATATGCCAGAACATACACGAGCTCAATTTTCCTATTCAGGTTATGGGCACACAAGTAACTTACCGATTATTACATGCTTCAATTTGCAAGGTAATTCATCCTTCATGAGATTGACCTTTTTCAGCTTTCGCACAATTGTCTCATGAGAATCTCCTTATTGCTTTTGATATTACAAATGCTTTTTCCTTGTAGCTATGCACTTTTCCCTTCATGAATACCTTGAATTGTTTTCATCTAATTGGGCATTTAAATTTCTTATGAATGAGGGATTACTAAGCGAAGTCTGAAATTTCCTAAATTAATACCAATTGATTGATCCTCCGTGAAGAAGTTGAAGACAATGCCATGCCTAAATATTACAAGGGTTGATCTTGGAGCTCATCACTTTCACAATTCAGTGTGGATATTTTTCAAACTTTGATATGTTTTCTGCAAAATCAGTATTCCATTTCATAATTAGACTATGTTCGACCGAATGTATTTCACAACGTGAGTATTGAATTGGCTTATTGTAATACAATAACTAAATAACAAGTACGTAAAATTGCCTCAAATGACTGTACTTTTCAGTTATCTTAAGTGAAGAGAGCGTTTATAGTGGATGGTTATGGATGTTATTATAGGGATTCAGTGGACTATGGTCACCAAAAATTTCTGATCTGAAGCTTATATAGGAAGAGTTGGAATTCTTACTTCTTTGTATTGGCTATGGCTTAACAAATAATTAGCAAATATGCCTGATTGTTGAGAGACTCTAATGACCAGTTTCACTAATCATTTTCAATGATTGTTCCAACAGGTTTCTTTATCAAATGACTTATGTAGTTTGACAGTACTATGCTTGGGAGATGCTGTTGAAGACATGGGAGAATCGAGAAATATACAAAAGGCTAATTATGATATGCGTGGCATGCATTCCTTGGTCCTTGATACTTCAATATTTTGGACTAGGTAAATTATTTTGAAAATACCGCAGACATATATTATCAAAGATATTATACTCTTTTGCATAAACTCTTTCTTAATCTATGTACTTTGATGTTGTAATTGACGTTGATTTTGAAGAAACAAATCATGTTTGACTCTTTAGGAAAAATGAGCTTCATCAGGTGGCTCAGCAAGCTTCTAATATTGAAGAGTTGATTCAAGTTATTAGAGCTTCCTTATCTGTTATGAGTAAGCAGTGGTCTGATGCCATGCGCACTTTCCATGACAAGTTTAATCCATTAGCAAAGCTTATCATTGACCATGGTAGTGGCTGTCATAGTTTATTAATGTGCATTCTTTATTTTTATGCTCTTATTCATTTAAAATCCCTTTTTCATCAGGACTTGACTCGTTACCTCAAGAGGAGTTTCTAAGCCTTCTGGGTGGTGCACGGACTAGTCCACCAGTTCATCAGTTTCTAGTCAACTCCCTTGGTGAAGCGGTACTTTTTAATATTAAAGTCTCTTCCCAGCAAATAAATGGTCTGTATTGATTCAACATACTTTTTTTTAAAACAGGGAGTCAAGCGAGTCTCCAAAGTTATTTGTGGCACTGGAAAAGATCTGCAGCTCATTGTCCTTGATCATCTACAGGTTACCATCTCAATATCCCTTTTCGTTCTCATGAGCGCAAGGCCATTGTAAACTAGCTCATGGGATACTCAATGCCAGGGATTATTTTTTCAGACTTTATATATAACACTAAAAGCCAAGCAGTTTGATGGCCCTGGAATTTGTTAGATTTCTTGTTCGTAAAATCTAGTATATGTATCCTCTTATTTCTGATCTACATGTAAAACCAATCTTGGTCTTTGAGTTTTATATTTATGAATGATCATGGATTTGAGTATAAGTGACCAGCGATGAAATAAAACATGGATTTTCCAGCCGGCAGCAGAAATTATTGGATTTCGGATGGGAGAGCTAAGAGGCCTTTCCAGGTGGCGTGCTCGATATCTGAGTATTGGTTTAGATGAGAATCTTATGAGTGATGCAACAGAAAATGCTGGCATGCTACTTGTTCAAGTTGAACGATTTATGAGGGTGCTTTCATCTGTGGTACAACAGGTATCTGTATCTAGGGACAGAATTAAGTATCATGAATCACTTTTATGGTCGTTTGTAATAATATAGGTTCTCTCTTTTACACATGCATTGACGTGCACACACGCACAAATGCTCAATCATCTATGCATCTATTTACCCTTATGGTCTTTTTTCTCTTACGTACAAATTAATGTAATTTAATATATATTTTTTATTTTATTCCAGTTCTCAAATTTCTTCAACTGGCTATTAAAATGCATAAAAATGCTGATGGCAGAGCCCAGTGATCAGCTTCCTCCTTCCAATAGGCAAATTTCTGTCTCTGTCTGTCTGCATTAGTGCTCGTATATTCGCATGTATTTTAATATTTTCTGGCAATGGCAGTGAACTTGTTGTTCTGTTCCTGAAATTTTTGTACGATCAAGATCCTGTGAGAATGCTGCTTGAAGAATCAGAAGCTAATAATGATATTGAACTTGATGTGTAAGTTTGCCCTATCATAGAAGTGAACATATTTGATAAATCAGCTTGAAATTTCAACGGATATAACTATCCATTAACTATAGGGATAATGAATTTTGTATAAATGTATCGACGATGAAATCTCAATTACTGCTTTTACTACTGTTCCACAGGTTTTCATCTCATGCTTGTTTCACTTCCTGCTCTAATTTTTCATCGGTTATGCATTTTGCTTATGTCATCACTTCTTGAAAGTGTAGGGATTTGTGACTCTCCCTATCAATATCTTCATTGTTGATGTTCATGTTGATCTTCTACCATTTTTTTCCAGGGAGATGATGCAAAGACTTAAAGAAATGGCTCTTTTTGGAGGATTTACAGATTGTGAACATTTAAGGACTCTAGCCAAGGAATTTCGTCAAATGGAATCTAGGTACATTTCTTGCATAGTAATCTAATAAGCTACTGATTAGTTCTCAATGTCGTGGCATCATTGTAAACTAGAAAATTGCATGAATTTTTTCGCTTTAGTTTTGATACCTTGAAATGTAAGGTCAGGATGGTCATTCAACATTGAAACACAAACCTGCGTTTCTCGTGTGTAACGAACTACCTGAACTTAACTATTCCTTTGATTTTTTTTAATCCTTAATTTTAGTAGTTCTCATCTTTAATACAAATTCTGGTCTCATAAAAAACAATAAACAAACAAATTTCATGTTCAGATTTGAGAAAGCTTTTTCGATGCCCTTCACTACAATTTCGAGGAAAATATATTGCGAAGATTTGCTGCCACTGTTTCCACTTCGATCATCACCAACATTTGCATCTTCCAAAGTTCCTCTTTCTATATCATACTTCGAGGTATATATCTACTTGGTGCATTCGACTACCTGATTCCATGGTCATGAAATTATTTCTTTCAGATATGTGATGATGGGAATCTACACTTTTGCTGATACTCTGTATCGTTCTCCCATCTTTTAACTCCCTTTGTAGGAGGTTTCAGATGCTGTCACGTCCCTACAAAATTCCCAGCAGCAGTTCTTCAATTACATATCTTTCAGAATATCTGACGGTTCTTTCTCAGACATCACAAACTGTATTGGTGTAGCCAGAGGATGCATGCATGGGCTCGGCTGCACAAAGAAGGGCTACACTTCATTTGAGGCAGTCTTGTTGAGTGTTCCATCTGGTTATCACTGTGTTGATCTGTCATTGTACACGGTAAATATCAATCCGATGTGATCTTTGTTTTACTTCATCTAATTGTGCTCTTATCCTGTTTGATTTCAATCCAGGATAAACAGTTGGTGGTGTTATTAAATGGAACAGCCAATGATTCTGAAAGCTCAGATTACTCCTGTATGATGATTGCTCAGCTAAGTAGCCTCCCGTTCGCATCTATTTCACAATCGACTAGTTCAGAAAATTGGAAGTTGCACCAACTTAAGGTATTATTAATATGCTGAAAATGATAAGAACGTGGTCAATGTATAATTGTTGGCATTATTTCCCATGGTGAGTCACGTTACTTGCCAAGTACTAAACATTGACTAATGTTTGATTTATCTCTTTATTTTTCATTCTTAACACATTGAGGTGTCAATTATTTATGGGTCTAGTTAAAGTGCAATTAATATATTTAAATAAGAATTTAATAAATTTATTGTATCAATTGATGTTTGACACTTTAAAGTGTATAATAAAAGGGTACATTAACAAGTTAATCTTAGAGTTATTCTTAAACATTAGTTTTCCCCTTTTGATTATCCTCTACCACTACGTTTTTGATATTTTTTTATCCCCAAAGAATTTCTTGCAATTTTCAAAAATCTTAAAGCTTCTTAATCCTCGAAAAACTGATTACAATCATCAAGATGGGGCAGATGCTCAAAGTTCTATAATAAATATACTTTGAAGCTGATGACTACCTCTAAATATGTGTTTAGGACTATGCTGTGCACCTGGAGAAGGAGAAATACCGCAGTATTCCTTACTCCGTTGTTGCTCCGTTGGCAGTCAGCGGTAAGCCATGATAATTAGTTGATGTAATCGGTAATCTAAAATCAAGATTCAAGTATATAATTAAGAGTTAATTGGGAGTAGAGTGAACAGAATGAGAGTAGATTAGGAGCTGATGAATGATGTAAATTTGCAGCATCGAGAGGGGTGGCCTGTGTTTTTGCTGCCAAAAAGCGTGCCTTGGTGTACATCTTGGAGGAAGACGAGGACCAAGCATTCGACGCTGAATGATTGAACGACTCGTGCAATGTCAACGTGCTCTGGCTCCTATCACTTGTATTTTCTGTCATTTTTAGTTCTCGGATTGTATGCTGACTAATTCTCTACCATCTTATTTTATTTATTTCCTATGACTCCATATTTGTCAAATATGGGCAGATCTTACTATGCGATTTCGTATTTTAAGAATAATTTAGCCCTAAGACATATGATGTAGAGTTAATCGTATGGTTTGACTCTACATCGAACGTCTGATACATGCAATGTGATCTAACACTGGACATGCGAGTCTTCGAAAAATTATGAAATGGTGTTTACATGCAATAGAATGTTCACATGAGATTCCTGTCAGATTTCATCTTCTGCAATTGCATGTAACATTTGTCATATCGACAATGCATTGTTCTCTTCCGTTGCTTACCTTCAACATGATATTTCTTGCAAAAATCGGACTTCAATTCCTTGAATCTTTGATCAACTGATATAATTTCAGCCTTATTCACGAGCTAGAAGAAAAACGACATTGACTGTCTTGCTAAAATTATTCAACCTCATATCATATTTCGGATCTAGGAGAAAGTATTTACTGCTCATGTTGACGTAGAGATGTCCCATTAAAATTCAGTCGCCAACGTGTTATTTAAATCGTTTCTTCATCGTGCATTTTTTAAGCATATATGCGTTATAGATATTGTGTCACCACTTCTTCAGTAATTTCTTTCTTAAGATCTTTAACAAATTCATATCTTTTTTCAAGATAAACCTCACTCTGAGATGTTGTATGTAAACTTAAAACTTTGTTTGCATCATCCTCGTCTGAGATGTAGAGCATGATCATTACTCTCATATTTGTATCATCTAATGAAGATTGAATCTCAACATCTTATTCACTATCAAATGATCAAAAGTTACTATAAATTAGTTCATTTTCTCACACAACCACATCATTGTATGCTAGCATAACCTACATAATATAGTTTGTATGTCTGATCCATATTTGCTTCATTTTTTTTTCTTCAACGACATTACTCATCGTATGTTGCCACATGTTGCTTGAGCGACTAGTCATTCTTTAATATATCAAACTTTGCATTGCATCATAATTGGTCAGTAAGTTTTGAAGATACAAGTTTTTGGTCACAAAAACAATCGTATTTATAATTTTTTTTCAGAGACTCGGACATATGATGTAGAGTCACACCATACGGATTGGGTGTCCGATGTAAGGTCGAACCATCTGATCGACCGGGTTAATATTCTTTTTTTTTTCAAAATTAAAACAGTCGATTTCACATATAACCCAAAATCAAAAATCCAAAATTGTACAAGTAAAGTAAAATAACTAAATGCTAAAAACAGAGAACGACGAAGATAAAAGCGCAGGTGAACGTGGAGTATTGGAAATAATTAAATGGACACTATGAACAGTCAGCGGCCCAAGAACTACCAGTGAGTCAACGCCCAACAGAACTTCTTCTTCGTCTACACGTGGTCAACATTCGATTCCTCCCTCTCTCTCGACTTCTCCAACGTCGACCGTGAGACAACACGGACGACAATCAATTCCGAAGAATATGAACAACATGGTCGGGCTGGGGTTTTTGGGTTGAAAATAGAAAAAAGAAATGTAGTAATTTCATGGAATTACAGACCTTTCCCAACCGGTTTCTCCGCCAACAATCACGTATAAATTATAAAACATAAGCGATTCCCAACGACCGTTCAATCTTCCAAATGAATTCGCCAGGAATCCTGGAACCCATCCTCTCAGATCGAGCGATCGTCAACGGAGTTGAGACGCCACTGACCCTCACATCCGACGGTCTGCTCCGGTGGTCGGACGGTGGTTCCCGGTGTCTGACTGTGGAGAAGGAGGTTCTCGGGTTCTCGGCCGATGGACCCACGATTACTGTCAGAGCCGTCGTCGAAGGGGCCGATGGGTTCCTATGTTTTGTCAATAAAGGAGCGCTGGTGAGGAAAAGCTTCGTCTTCGAGCTTTTGTCCGAGGATTCGCAGAGGCTGTGGTGCGAGAAGCTTCGTGAATACATCGACGCCCTCGGTAATGTTTACCTCTGTTTCTCTTCTGGGTTTCTCTGTTCTTTACTGTTGATCATGGAAGGGAAAAATTTATGAAAATTTTGCACAATCTGCTGCTCGTCCATGGCTGTGATGCTTCTTCTGTCTTTCGATTAAACGCGAAATCCCTGCATTTCAATGTCTCCAATGGCTGAATTCTTCTCTGTTGACTTGAATACTGATAGAATTTTCAAAATTTTCCAGCTCTTACTGTATTTGTTCTTGTTCCAGGCCGGCCAAAGAGCCTACTGGTTTTTGTCAACCCGTTTGGGGGAAAGAAATCTGGTTCTAAGATTTTCGAAACTCAGGTGAAGCCTCTTCTGGAGGACGCTGAGATTCAGATAACACTGCATGGTATGAACTTGATTTGAATTCTCAGTGTTCGTTCCTTTTTTTTAATCCATTTCAATCCACCATAATTCCTCAGAGACTAAATATCAGCTACACGCAAAGGATGTTGTCTATGAACTCGATCTTATGAAGTTCGACGGCATCGTGTGCGTCAGCGGAGACGGGATCTTGGTCGAGGTAACTTGTTGAACTATTTTTTGATCTTTTTGATAAGTAGTCGAAGCTTGCCTTGTTATGTAAATCTCTTTTCTGTTCTGCTAGTATTTTTAGAACATGTTTGGTTTTTGTTCTTACAAGAATCACATATTTAGTAGGTAGTAAATGGACTGCTCCAGAGAGAAGATTGGGCTGATGCTATAAAGATCCCAATTGGAGTAGTTCCCGCAGGTTGCTTTCTTTAAACTCAAAACAGCATTTCCGAGCTTTTTAATCGAACTTACATGATTGTTTTTTAATATCACGCGCTATTGCTTCTGTAAACTAAGACATTAGTATTAGTTTTCGTATAACGAATAATCAAACCAAGTTGAATTCATTAGAAACGTTGTCTGATGGAAATGAATAATGCATAATTTAATGAGCTTATACACAGGTACTGGAAATGGAATGGCCAAATCACTTCTTGATTCGGTCGGTCATCCTTGCACAGTAAATCACGCTCTTCTCGCTATTATTCGAGGTCGATTTTAGCTGTCATATATGTTTCTATTACTCTCTTTGTCGATACAATTTCACTTATCTTTTGCTCGACGCTCGTTATGTATGACAGGCCATACCCGTGCACTGGATGTCGCTACCGTATATCAGGGAGAGACTCAATTTTTCAGTGTCTTAATGCTTGCATGGGGTATTGAGACATTTTTCTTATATTATCCTTGGAGTTTCTGACTGTTTACCTCAAAAAATCGTCATTATACACCATTTCAGGTTTGATTGCTGATGTGGACATTGAATCGGAGAAGTTCAGATGGATGGGAAGCGCTCGGATTGATTTCTATGTATGTTTTACAATTTTATATCGTCGTGAAATTGTAACTTGTGGGATTCGGTCCGTATTACTGGTTTTTTTTCAAATCTTTATTTTTGTCAAGGCTCTTCAAAGGATTCTAAATTTGAGGCGGTACCAAGGCCGTATATCTTTTGTGCCTGCGCGGGGATTCGAAACTCATGGAGAACCAACTAACTATGAAGGTGAGTCCACTAGCGAGGCAGAACCAGTGGGCAGTAAAAAACGAGGTTATCGATATCCCCATAGTAAGTCTGAGAATTTAGAGTGGAGAACAATTGATGGACCATTTGTTTCGGTCTGGCTCCATAATGTACCTTGGGGTGGAGAAGATACCATGGCAGCACCCGATGCCAAGGTGAGATTTCGATTGTTCTTCGGTTTTCGGGTTTTTTTGTTTTTATGCATTCTAGTCTGAGAAACCTCCGCCGATGTTAACTCGGGTTTGAAATCATGTACGATGATGTTCAGTTTTCAGACGGATATTTGGACCTGATTCTAATCAAGGACTGCCCCAAATTTGCTTTGCTATCTCTGATGACAGAGATAGGTACTGGAAGCCATGTGAAATCTCCATTTGTGACATATATAAAGGTTGGTTTCACTCAATTTTGCCGGCTTTCAGTTTAATTTTCATACTTTTCTTACTTTGGTCGATTGAAATTCTATATATAACTCGATTTTGAGTCAAAATGTGTTGAACGAATAAGGTAAGAAGTAACCCAGAGGTGATTTTTTTTCAGGTTCAATCGTTTAGGTTGGAACCCGGTCCGCGCGTAGCGGAACCGTCGATGGAGGGAATTATAGATTGCGATGGCGAGGTCTTGGCATGGGGAAAAGGAACGGAATGCGGTGATCGAACGGCCATCATGGCATACGATAAACTCGAGATTAGAGTTCATCAAGGGCTGGCCACCGTATTTTCGCCGGTGTAGAATCAGACGCTCTTCGGCTGGGTGGCTATGATTTCATATCGTTTTTATTCAAATCGTTGATTCTTATCGTCATTTTTTCGAGAGAAATAAGGAATGTCGAGGATGTACGGTGTTACAATGATCTAACATGTGTCTTGTTTTTTTCACTTGAATTTTGTAATCTTTTGCTATCATTATAACATGTTTTGAATAAAAACTTAACCTTATCCGATTGTGGGCGTTACATGATTACGTGATCTCTTAGCCATTAGCACCATGAATTAGGTGTGGGCCACGCCAGTCCCGAAGGCTCAGTTCGGAACGAACCATGGGTCAGGCTGCATCTTCCAAATTTGGGAAGAATTAGAATCGGGTTTTCATCAAATTGAGCTCTAACGTTACACATTCATCCCTCTCACAATAAACCCAATTTTTAAAAGTCGATCAACATTTGATCGAGAAAGTAGACGAAAATTGCACTAAGTATTCGATACAGTAGGTGTATGCTTCCTCGTAGCTTAATTTAGCTATGGCGTTGTAGAGAGAGAGAGAGAGAGAGAGAGAATTGTGGTCGAGCATTAGAATTTTACTATTTAAAACGAGTAAAGGCTAATTTTGTTTGGCTAAGAATCAAAATTAACCAGGTCCATTGAGTGAAAACTCTTAACCTCACCTCCATTTTTAGGACACCTTTCTTCACCCTCAGCGTCTCTCTTCATCCTCAACGGGCGCCATGGAAGATGCAGCTCCAAACCATCCCACAACTTGAGAAGAAAGACCATCAATTCAAGCCAGATCTTCCTATGATCTTCTGATCAAAACTCGAGAAGCAGGCAAAGATCAAAAACTCTGCCAAAATGAACGATCTCTTCTCCGGCTCGTTTAAAAAGTATGCAGATCTGAAGCAGCAGGCCCACCTAGACGGCATGGAGGCCGGCAATGAGAGCATGAATCTCGACAAGTTCTTCGAAGACATCGACAATGTGAAGGAAGATATGAAACAAGTTGAAAAGCTCTACAAGAAACTTCAGGACGCAAACGAGGAATGCAAAGTTGTCCACAATGCTAAAACCATGAAAGAATTGAGAGCAAGAATGGATCAAGATGCTTGCCTGGTTTTGAAAAGAGTCAAAATGATCAAAGCAAAGCTAGAAGCACTCGAGCGATCAAACGCAGCCCATCGAAGCCTTCCGGGGTGCGGCCCGGGCTCATCTGCTGACAGAACAAGAACATCCGTCGTTAGTGGGCTGGGGAAGAAACTAAAAGACATAATGGATGATTTTCAGAGCCTAAGAAGTAGAATGAATGCAGAATATAAGGAAACAGTTGAACGCAGGTATTTCACAATCACAGGAGAGAAGGCAAATGAAGAAACCATCGAAAATCTAATCTCGAGTGGAGAAAGCGAAAATTTTCTGCAGAAAGCAATTCAAGAACAGGGAAGAGGCCAAATAATGGACACCATATCAGAAATACAAGAAAGACACGATGCAGTGAAGGAGATTGAGAAGAACCTGATTGAGCTTCACCAGATATTTCTGGACATGGCTGCTCTGGTCGAGGCTCAGGGGCATCAGCTGAATGACATAGAGAGTCACGTCGCCCATGCAAATTCGTTCGTCAGGCGAGGGACCGAGCAGCTTCAAGAGGCCAGAGAAAGTCAGAAGAGCTCAAGGAAATGGACCTGCATTGCCATTGTTCTTGGTGCAGTTCTTGTTGTTGTTCTTCTCTTTCCACTTCTGTCATCCATTTTGCCTCACCTGATGTAGGAAATGGAGCTCTTTTGCTCATGGAGATCGGAAATCATCTACTTTTGAGTCTTGTAAAGAAGAGATAAATCCCAAAAACATCTTAAAACGTTTGTCTGAAATTGACTAGTGAAAGCTTTTTTTTTTCTCATGGAAATCAGACAAACCAGAGACATACAAGGTTTTATGCAGCATGGAAGATGTTATAACTTTTAAAGATCGAAAAAACAGTTGAAATTGTTATTCTGCAAAAAGGTTCAGACAAGAATTTTACATTTCCAATCTCAAAAGCCCTCGGGAGCTGTTTTGATGAACCAAACTCCACAAAAGTTATGCTCTGATTTGTAGAATAGATTCATTACATAATGATATAACTTCAGAACTTACATGAATATGGAGGCTTCACTGTAATATCTCTGGCCATGCAGAAGATCAATTGTTACATGAACTTGCCATGAATATGGGAAAATGATAAATCAAACAAATACCATTAAAACCCTCTCGTCCTCTGTCTCTAGATGTCAACTCAAAGCAACCCGAATAGCTGTAACTTCTAGGATTTCCTATTAGATAAGTTCACATCCAAATGGATCGAAAGGCTTTAGGAAGGCGACAACCTGATTTCAAAGGTCTTTCCTTTTTGAAGATCTTTGAATTTCTCCTTCCCCTACTTATCATCTCTTTGTGGGGCTTGTCCCAATTTGAACTCCACGTTTGAAATAATATATAGCAACGAAATATCATATTCAAAAGGTCATACTCTAAGATGACCAACTTGGAAGAGCAAGCGTCCAACCACCTACAGACAATACCCTAATCTGTATAAGAATAAAACTTGTGAAATCAAGACAAATAATTTAAGAAAAACTTACAGATCTCTTCGTACAGAATCTACAGAACAGCTTTGATCAACCTAAGAAGCATATAGAAACTTGGAACGATGGCTACAAGAAAAAGATAGTTCTAAACAGCGAGAATAAGCAAAACCAGTAAACTATTTCAGGTCATCCATTCACTTCGCAATATATATCCCCAAATGTATCAATCAGCGAAACCAGATAACTATTTCAGGTTAGTTTGAGATCCAACAGACGCACCAATAGACAAGATACTATGTACAATTATCAACTCAAAAAAGAAGTTGAGAGACGCATAGCAAACTCATTTACAAGCTTAGCATAATTTCTTTTTGATCCGTAAAGCTTAACATACTCAGCTAAGTACCAGAACTCGATAAAGCTGCCATAAATGAATTACAGGAGGACTCCAAGTCAAAATGAAGCTGCCGTGTTTGCTGTTCGGTCAATTCGTCAGTAGCCCCAATCTTTGAAAGCCTAGAAATCCATTCCTTCATCTTCATCTTCCCCTCAAAATCAGAGGGTAGAATGCCCAACTTGTTCAGTGATGCAGAGAGGTCTGAAACAAGGGGATAGATCTGATCAATAGCAACCATATTCAACTTCAATGAATCCATAGCCGCTATGAAATTTTGCACACATTCTGCTAGAATGGCGGCTAAGGTGGTGGCAGAGGCAGCCGCAGCAACCCAATGTTCAACTTTAGTAGGCCCTCCCGAGGTCCAAAGTCGGTTCAGTGCAGGGCAGTCCATCTTGTGAGTGTCTGCAAAGCGCTCGATGCTGGGGACTGTGTCTTTCAGCGTGGAAGCTAAGGCTTTGACGTGGGCAATAAGTTTGAAGCATTCGGGTTCATATTCTGACGTGGAGATTATATCAGGGATGTAAACTTTTTCAAGCTTCTCCATGGCCTTTACAATGGCGTGGAGTTCAGCAAAATTTACACACATTTCTCTCTCCAGCTTGTGATTCCAAAGCTTGACCTCCATTTTGTTATACTCTACTATGGTAGATTAACAGTCAAATAGAAAGAGTCTGGGGAGAGGAGGATTGGAGAAGAGAACGGGACACGCGCAAAGAAAAGACCCTACTTCACTGAAAAGAAAACAAGATCAAAGAGCTATATAAGCAACAAAATCATCCAATCATTCTCAAAAACTAATCAATAGCCGTAAGTAGAACAATAATAAAAGTAGTCTAAGCTCGGTTTGGTCGACAGAACAAGGAATCAAACAAAAGAATACATCCTCGATGCCCTGAATTTTACTCAACTCCTACCACGTAGTATTAACCAAATGGAGGAAAAATTGGATTGATTGGCCATTTCATGATCGAATAAAACGAAAATATTAAGAAACGTTGTATCGTTCACACAAGTTTCCGCAGCAAAACGAAATCGAGAGAAAAACTTACGGATCAAAATCGACCAAAATCAAACGAAGAACAGACAGGAATCGAAGAAAACCCTAATCCTCATCTCAGTTACATTGGAAATCCAACACAGAATCTACTGCTTGCACTTAAATTAACTGCCGATTAAGGTTGAGAGAGAGAGTGAGAGAGAGTTACGGGAGCTGAAACGCGTCTCTGAATCCTGCAAAAGTAAGCGTGTCGGACGAATGAGTGAAAAAGAGAACAGCTACCTACGGAGGGAGGTTGCGTGTGGGTTCGCGCACAACATTATTGCTGCTTACGCCATCGGCGTGTAGCAGTTAGAAATACGCCCCCTTCTCTCGTGCTTCCATGGCTGACCATCCATCACCCTTCACGCACCTTCCCCTTGAAAAATATATCTACTCTTAGTAGCAAGGTAATAGTGGTTAGGGTATGATTAGTGAGGATCCGTTCGATTTCAATTTCTTTTTACTGGAGTAAACCTTAATCTACCATACTAAAACTTTACATGAACTCATATCCAAACCGACTAATTTCTTTTCAATTATAGAAGAGGGCACGATCCAGTTTGGCTCGGTTTTAACTCACGGTTTTGAATTTTTAGAACCGGCACCGGAACCAATGGTTCTAGTTCTATTCCGATTTCAATTTGGTTTTATTTTATATTTTAAAAAATTAATATAGTAATAATTTTTTTTTATTATATTTAGGTCTGGTTTTAAGTAATTCAGTGAGTTTATAACAAATTTTAAGATTTATATCGGATTTTGTTAGAGTTTTGGTCGGGTTTTAGTTTATTTTAGAATTTTTTTTACTCACGCTATCGGTTTCACGGTTTTTCACTCCTAAAAACGGGCACGGGAACACAAATAACGATTTTTTAAAAATTAAAAACAATACCGGATTAAAACTGGCGATCTCGGTCCAGTTTACGGTTCGAGTCCGGTTTTGCCAACTCTAACAAAATCGTTTGGTTTTAGTCATTAACGTATTTGGAGAAATGAAATAGAGATAATAAAAAGTGAGTTGTAAATTTAAATTTGAATTTTTATAATTAATCTTTTTTATTCTCTTTAAAATTAGAATTTTCTGATTGGGCTATTGGACTTTGTTGAAGGTGATGGTCCCACTTCCAAGCTTGATAAGCCCGATTGAGCTGGGCTTGAGGGTCTAAGCTAATGGACTGTGAACCCATTTGTACTGGATTGTTCCTCTCAATCCCACGAACCAAATAGGGCCCGCCCTTTCGTTCGCCTCTCATTCTTTGTTCAGGTTTTAGAATCTCTAGGGCTTTTCAGATCTCAAATTCTTCAATGTCGATTTAACGAGGAATCGTTGGGCTTTGTTTTAGGGAAGGTTTTTGGTTGCTTCAACATTTCTGACACCTAATTCTTCCATGCCGATTTCGCAAGAGTTGTATCCATCTCAGGATGACCTCCTCTACGAAGAAGAGCTTCTGCGAAATCCTTTTAGTTTGAAGCTATCGTGGCGTTACCTCGTTGCCCGAGCTGAAGTACCATTCAAGAAGCGATTTATCATTTATGAACGTGCCCTGAAGGCCCTTCCTGGTAGCCACAAGCTATGGCACGCCTATCTCCGGGAACGCCTCGACCTTGTCCGAAACCTGCCTATCACTCACTCACAGTTTGAGACCTTGAACAATACATTTGAAAGAGCTCTCGTCACGATGCACAAGATGCCGCGAATTTGGATTATGTACTTGCAGACTTTGACAGAGCAGAAATTGGTGACTCGAACAATGATAACTTTCGACCATGCTCTCTGTGCTCTTCCAGTTACTCAGCACGATCGTATTTGGGAGCCCTACCTTGTGTTTGTTAGCCAAAGTGTTGTCCCGATTGAGACTTCCCTACGTGTTTATCGAAGGTATTTGAAATATGATCCAAGCCATATCGAAGACTTCATAGAGTTTTTGGTGAATTCGAGTCTTTGGCTAGAAGCTTCAGAGAGGTTAGCTTCAGTGTTGAATGATGATCAATTTTATTCGATAAAAGGTAAGACTAAGCACAGATTGTGGCAGAACTCTGCGATTTACTTACTAGACACGCCACTTAGGTTTTTGGGCTGAACGTTGATGCAATAATTAGGGGTGGGATCCGTAAATTTACTGATGAGGTGGGTCTGCTTTGGACATCGCTTGCTGAATATTATTACATTAGAAGGAATTTACATAAGAAGGCAACAGACATATTTGAGGAGGGTATGACAAGTGTAGTTACATTTAGAGATTTTAGCGTGATATTTGATTCGTTTTCACAGTTTGAGGAGAGTATGAGTGCTCACAAGATGAAGAATGTGGATTCTAGTGACGATGAAGAAGAAGTTGGAGAGGAAAATGGTACTGAGGAAGATGATGTACGGTTAGATGTTGATTCGTCTCTTGCTAAGTTCGAGAAAATAATTCTTCAGGGGTTCTGGTTGCATGACGATAAAGATGTTGATTTGAGGCTAGCCAGATTAGACCACCTTATGGATAGAAGACCTGAATTGACTAATAGTGTTCTCTTGGGTCAGAATCCTCATAATGTAGAACAGTGGCACCGTCGAGTGAAATTGTTTGAAGGCAATCCTGCCAAGCAGATTCTAACATACACGGAGGCAGTGCGGACTGTCAATCCCATGAAGGCAGTGGGAAGCCTCATACATTATGGGTTGCTTTTGCTAAATTGTACGAAACCCATGGAGATCTGACAAATGCAAGAGTTATTTTTGACAAAGCTGTACAAGTGAACTACAAGGCAGTAGATAACTTGGCAAGCGTTTGGTGTGAGTGGGCTGAAATAGAACTTAAGCACAAGAATTTTAAGGGAGCTTTGGAACTGATGAGAAGAGCAACGGCAGAGCCATCAGTTGAAGTCAAATGCAGGAGTATCTTCAACAAAATCTGTCTGAACTATTGTTTCGTGGTTACTTGAAATACTTCAGAGTGGTTGTCCCTCTCTATCACTTTGTGATTTTCAGAATGGTCAGTTAGGTATTGTCACAATTTGTTATATTCACCAGAAACAGCTATTCAACACTTGCACATGACACTCGTAATTATTAAAACAAGTAATACAAATAATTAGCAGAACTTCTAAGGTCTGTTATTACTTCCTCCACTCTTAAAACTGAAACCATAGATATTAACAGTCCAAAATTTATTTTCCCCCATCCACTATAAAGTACTTATCTCAAAATAGAAACCACTTCTAATTCAAACTACTTAAAACTACCAATAACATATTTCTTAGGCTACCCTTAATACAATGCATTTACTTTCCTTTTTAAGTCGTGTCTTATTTTATCACTAGTGAAAGTTTAATTTCTCCTTAATTTCCATTGAGCATGTGTCATCATTATCTGTTTTCTTTCTTTCCCTTAATGGTTGGGGTGATACTCATATTTTTTGTTGCAGTATCTTAAACAAGTAATTGATGAGGTTAAGAGGTTATAGCAGCTTATTTATTTGTTACAAGATTACATGTCATTTTTTGCTGATTATCAAGTTATTTGAATGAATGAAAATAGAGATATTAGTAATGTTCTATTGAAACAGATATACATCTTTATGCAATTTTAAATGGCTATCCAATTTTTGGAGTAGATAGGTGGAGGGGATATCCAATTGGTTGATTGTTTGGAGGTTGCTCTTCTGCTTGTTGAGTGATGGTGGATTTTAACTTGTTGATTTAATCATTTCAATATGCTAGTATTTTTAATAATATAAATAGTAATAAAAATAATAATTAAAACGCTTATAGTTCTTAAATTGCAAGAAATAGTTTGAAAAAGAAAAAAATAATTTTGTATGGGATTATTATGAACCTTGCACTTTTATCTTGTCATTTGCAGTGGCTTCTGAAGGTAAGGAACCTGTACAGATAAAGCTCCACAAATCCTTGAGACTGTGGACCTTCTATGTGGATCTAGAAGAGAGCTTGGGCTCCTTGGAGTCCACCAGGGCAGTGTATGAGAGAATATTGAACTTGAGGATTGCCACACTTCAAATAATTATAAATTACGCCTTGCTTTAGGAGGTAAGTCCTTTAGTTCTTTTTACAAGTAAGCATATGTGTATTAGTTAAGAGTATGTACAAAAAAGTGCGTTACGAAACCAATGAGAAATATATAACACCTCTCTTTTAGTGATGACAATGAAATCCACGTCTTGGGTTAATAAATTTTTATATTTATTATAATTCAGATGCACCAAAATAATCAATGAGGAAGACGTTTTTATTGTTTCACCCACAATAATAGGTCCTGCATTGTATGAAAATGCAACAAAAGATGGATGACATCATCTTCCAACGACTAAAATGCCCCCCAGCATGTTGCCCTTTCATTAATGTTTTTTTACGTTTAATGAATCTGATACTTGTTTATGCAGGAGCACAAGTATTTGGAAGATGCATTCAAGGTGTATGAAAGAGGTGTCAAAATATTTAAATACCCTCATGTTAAAGATATATGGGTAACGTATCTATCAAAATTTGTAAAGAGATATGGGAAAGTAAAACTCTAGCGGGCAAGAGAGCTTTTTGAGCATGCTGTTGGAACGGTTTGTATATTTTCTTTTATTGAAGTAACTCCTTGCTTGTTATGGAGGGAATAAGATGTCCTTGGGAGTGTATCATCTAATGATTTAACATTTTCTTGATTGCATTCGTATTATATTACTAGTAATTGGATTGTTGACAGGAAGGTGAACTCATCGTATAGAATCATTTATTGAAGTAATCCTACTTGGGTTTCACGTGGTAAAGTGTTTTTAGTTCAAAAAGCATTGGAGATCCATTCTTAATATTTGCTGTGTCCTCTTTTACTTATTTACGCAATAGCTCAAACTTAGATAATTTGCATCTTTTGCGGTGACATGTGTTTCTCCAAAATGTGTTTAAATGTACTGTTATGGTGCTGACCTCTTTTCCCTTTTGCTGTCAGGCGCCAGCTGAAGCAATTAAACCTTTGTATCTCCAATATTCAAAGTTTGAGGAAGAAAATGGTTTAGCAAAGAGAGCTATGAAAGTTTACGATCTTGCGACAAAGGCTGTTCCGAACAAAGAGAAGCTGAGCATGTACGAGATCTATATAGCTCGTGCAGCTGAAATTGTTTGGTGTTCCAAAAACAAGAGAAATATATGAGCATGCTATAGAACCTGGTCTTCCAGACAAGGATGTGAGGACCATGTGCTTCAAGTATTCTGAACTCGAGAAAAGTTTGGGAGAGATAGATCGGGCTCGAGGAATATATGTTGCATCCCAGTTTGCAGATCCTCGTTCTGATGCAGAGTTTTGGAATAAGTGGCATGAATTCGAGGTTCAACATGGAAACGAGGATACTTTTAGAGAAATGCTCCGAATTTGAACGGAGTGTTTCTGCTAGCTATAGCCAGGTACATTTTTCTCATTGGTTGCTTTGTTTTTGTTGTACGCTTTCTTACATCTTTTAGATTAAATGATCATAAATTGCAAATTTCATGAATGTCTGATTCATCAACTCATCTCGCTCATCTCGTGTCCTTCAGACTCATTTTATTCTTCCGGAGTATTTGATGCAAAAGGATCAGAGCTTGAACCTTGACGAGGCAAAAGACAAATTGAAGCAGGCTGGTATAACAAAAGATGAATTGGCTGCTCTAGAGAGGCAATTAGCTCCTGCCATCGAAGCAGGCTTTGTGAGTGCAGGAGCGGAGTCACAGGCCGAGGGTGGATTGAAAACTTCGGCCAATCACGAAGATATCTAGTTGCCCAAAGAGAGTGACTCAGAAGATGACGACATGGTTGAAATTGCGCAAAAAGATGTTCCATCTGCAGTTTTCGGGGGTCTGGATGGAAAAAGAGATCAGGCCGAGAAGGATGAGAAGGGAGAGGAGCTTAAGGAAGACAACAGCAATCTTCTGGGTGCTCTCGAGCGAATAAAAGGGCAAAAACGAACCTGATTTTGTCTTCTCGGTAAGCAATTGGATCCCAGATACATCGGCAAAATAGAGGATTTCGTCAAATCCTTAAAGCTTGAGTTTGTTCCTAACATTGTCACTGTATCTAAAATCGATCATGGTTGTAGAACAGCAAATTAAGTGCATACATCGAAGGGTACTTTCAAAGCAGTATCTTCCCAATATGCTCGCTGGTTTCCAACAGCCGGTGAGCCTTGTAAACAATAACATTATTGTTACATTGATGTTTGAAATTGGAAGATACCCTTTTTACACAACCCGAAAAATGCAGGATAAATATGGTTTAATTCATGGTAAGGTACCTTGTACTGTGAGGCATTTTGAAAGTAAACTAGGGAGTTCAATTCTGTGGTGGCTCCTCCCATAGTTCGGATTATGAAAACCTGACCATTGGAGTTAAGATTTTCAACATTTTGCCTTAAAGTATGATGCCCCGAGACTTTCGAGAATGACTGGTTGTATTCGAGCGAGTCATTTAAAAGTAACAATTTGTTGGAGAAACATGATTCGATGCACGAGAAACAATGCTTGAAAAGGAGAGAAATTGAAGCTGGACCTGCTCCTATGAACTTGGCTATCTGAATTGCGAATGTTCCAATCCCACTTGATCCTCCATGGACCTGAAACTCAATCAACACAGTTGACCAAACGGAAGATTATAACCGTCAGTTGAATCTCTCTCTCTGCGCCAAACCCGGAAGATTACTTTTTCTGTGTATTTATCCTCGTACAAACAGGTCCATTCATTCTCTTACAGTAAAACTAACTCACAAACAAAATTTGCTCTAAATTTTAAGACCCGGCAAGGAGAGCAAAGAGAAGAATGAAATGAGGAAAAAAAACAAGGGGGAACTCAAGAACGTTAGTTTCTAATCTCGTACAAACCCAGAACGGCGTCAATCGAGCCACCTTCTCCACCTACGGATTTTGTAGCTGGTTTAGCAAACCAGTAAACAAAACCTCTCTTTTTCCTCTGTTTTTAGCTTAATGGTGGTCGAACTCGTGAGATAAAAGTTTTGAAATCAGAAAAAAACATGTATAACGCTAAATTTCCTGGAACCGGATTCATATATTCGACAAAAATCAACAAGTTTGATGACAATTCTTCAAAAAGAGTTATTATATATGTTTAAGGTTATCTTTAAAATAACTCAAATGGATAATGAAAAAGTGAAATTTCGTGCAGCAAGATCTAGAAAACAAGTTTAAGGAAGAAGACTACCTGAGAAACCACAACATGTCGATGGTTGCTCTCATCGTCACTGTTTCCAATCCCATGAGAATGTCCACCACCTTCTTCTTCCCCAAACACTTTCTCATTCCACTCCTTAACCTCCATGGCTGAAACCATTTCTGGTTGAAGATCTGCCTCTAATGCTTCGATCTGACTCTGCTCCTCGTGTGATCGATTCAACCCTTGAATCCTCTCGTCATACTGAGTCCCGACGAAATCGACCTGAAGGGTCTGGCTAAGAACCCAGAAAATTGGAACTTGGAACAACGAAATGCAGGCAAACAAGGGCTGGTTAGAACCGAGGACCCACCGAAAATGCATAGTTGAAAGATTCACACCCAGTAGCAAAGGCTTTTGCAGCGACAAATATGATTGTTAAAGGTATTTACTAATTTACCCTATATTCTAGTTAATAAGCAAAATAAATTGTGGGTCAAAGCGGATATGAAAGCCCAAAAGACTGTTTGGTGAGGCCCATTTGAATTACTATTACTCCAGCTTCAGCTTCAGCTTCAGCTTCTGCCTTCTGCTTCTCTTCCAAAAAAAAAAAACTCAACTGGATCAGCCATTGAAACGATTAGTCGGATATTGAGAGCTCCATCCACTTGGGTAACGTATGTTGAATTTTAGCATAGGTATGGGTGGATCTGACGTTTGGTTGATTGCAAGGGCATTGGTTTTTCTGTTATCCATTCCTGGGATTTCTGGATGGGGAAAGGAAGGTCATTATGCCGTTTGCAAGATAGCTGAGGTGACTAGCATCTTTCAAATTTTGTCTATTTGATTTTTAACTTCCTGTGATTAAGCTGATGCGTAGATTATGATGGGACCATCTAATTGTGGCGATTAGGCTTCTAAATTTTGTCCACATGAGTTTAAGGTCAAGAAATGGACAAATATTGATTCTTACTCGAATTGGCGAGTGAAGCTTATGTGATGTTGTAGGATTGGCTAGATTAAAGGGGATTTGAGAATTGATGAGGTAATCTATAGAGATTTGCTGTCCGGGATAGAGGGAGTAAGATAATTGAGCATTGATATATGTATTATCGGCCATCTGGGGCTTTATACCCTAAATAATAATTATCCGCAATATATTAGCTGTATACTGTGGAAGAGACATATTTTGGTCGAAGGAGTTTGGTTGTGAATTGCTGTCTATACTCGTGCTTAACGCATAAGAAGAAGAAGAGGTATTTGATTATAAGACCTTTGCAACGGAATTGACTTTATTGTAGGGATATCTCAATGAGAATGCACTTGCGGCAGTGAAGGATTTGCTTCCTGATGTTGCAAATGGTGACCTTGCTTCCGTCTGTTCCTGGCCTGATGAGATTCGACACAACTATAATTATCGATGGAGTAGTGCTTTGCACTATGTTGACACACCAGATTTTCGTTGCAATTACAATTATTGCAGTGAGTTAGATTTTTATGCTTGTTAATCGTATCTCGTGGTGCCATGATTTAATAGTTTAGCATTCATATGTTGTTCGTGGTAACCATAAACTGTTACTGTTGCGAGTGAGAAATCTTCTAAAGTTCGTCTTTTTTTTCTGTTGAGAATGTCTGTTTGCTTTTCTGGTCTCTGGCCTCTAAATCTATTTATAGCCTTTAGAATTTGAGATTAAAGGTGGATTACATACAAATTATATTTGATAAGTCATTAGTTCTTTTTTGTATCGATAGCCTATATTAGCAGCTGCATGGTTGAACAAAAAAATCATTGGTGCATGCAGCTTATTTGCAGTTTCTACGCTGGTTTTTACTCAACAGCACTTAGTCGTTGGGTATATAATTCTAAATCAACTTGTACTCTGCGTGTCTTGTAGGAGACTGTCACGACCTTACTGGCCATGCAGATCGATGTGCAACTGGAGCAATCTACAACTACACAATGCAACTCAAATCACGTGATCTAGAAACCACCTTAGAAACAAGATGTATAGACTTAATAAGAATCAACTCATCCCTTTGAAACATGCTATTTCCTCCTAACGCTACTCACATCGTTTATTATTCGCAGACAATTTAACTGAGGCACTGATGTTCTTGTCACATTTTATTGGGGATGTCCATCAGGTTTGCTTTTTCTCCATATTAGAATGCATATGACACTCAGTTGGCAGTCTATTTGGAACCTGGGTCAAATGAGAACTTTGCTTGGAATAGATCTTTTTGATGAAGTGTTTTATGTTTGTTGCAAATTTTATTATGGTTCTTGCTACTTCAACAAGGATACACATATAGAAGCTCACAAGATGTTTGTCTATAGTGACTTTGATAATATATGGTAAAGATTACCGGCAGCCAATTGTTTATTTGTGTCTTGAACGGTTTTGAAAATTTTGCAGTCATTATTTGCAATTTGCATAAACAAGTATAATCCTCATACTAAGTTGGTTTTAATTGGAAAGCTCTCTCCACATTTGCAGCCCTTACATGTTGGTTTCACTGAAGATGAAGGTGGTAACACAATTATTGTCCGATGGTACCGTAGGAAGACTAATCTTCACCATGTAAGTGCATGAAAAACCGTGCCTCTAGAACTTCACTTGTATTAAAGAAATTGAAAAGCTCGTTTCATATAAACTTCCAAGAGAAACTGTCATACAAAAGGGTTGACTTCAATCTTACTAGAGAAGATTGGTTAAAAAGGTTTGGTAGTGCTAGATTTGACCTTGCAATTCTTATATTTGTGCTCTAATTAGTCTTAAGATTACTGCTTCAACGCCATAAATTGAGTTATTTCTGTTTGTGGGCTTTTAGATGAGATTTACTATGAAGGAGTTGGGGATGAATTTTCTGAATTTGAAATTGATCCTGGCAGGTATGGGATAACATGATTATCGATTCTGCGCTGAAGGCATTTTATAGTTCAAATCTCACAGTGATGATTCAAGCCATTCAAAACAACATTACTGTAAGTTTTATTTTTTCCTCGGTGAATTTTATAAACAACAAAGAATGTGTGGAGAGGCACAAACTAACTTTATCGGCAAACATGCTGGAAGAGTGTCATTTATATACAAGCATTTCGATCACTAGAACTGGAAAAGATATTAATTTTGATTAAATGGTAACATTTTTTTCAATTTCTCAGTTCAAATCGAAAGGATAAAATTTGGAAGTAACTGCATGTTATTGTTCCTTTCTAAACACGACTCTCGGCCATGAATGTTATTCACTTTTTCAACTGATTGTTTCTTTTGTTTCAATGAATCCTTTGGTCTATTATACTTGTTATAAGATTTAACAGATTCTTCACCCAGGAGTGGCTGTCTTTCTTTGTGTAACATCAACAAATAATTGTGGAGTGTAAAACAACAATCATGTTAACAAACTAGATAAAACTAGATCATTTTGGGCCCTTCTGAAAATCCAAATTAATTTGTATATTACTTCCAACTAAGATTCATGTTGGAAAGGTTAGCTAAGATATGATACTTACAAATCTCCTTATTTATTGTGCTGTAGGATCAATGGTCTAATGATATTTCATTGTGGGAAAATTGTGAAAGCAATCGTACAGTTTGTCCCGACCCGTGAGTTTTCTTTTTTCATTGTGACCTTTTGCTATAGACTATTATACTTAGAATGCTACAGTTGAATTCGTTTTTAATAGGAGACGGGGTATACTTTTAGACTGTTAAAAAATCAATATGCATGTGAATAGTTTATTCAATTTTATGGCATGGTTGGATCTACTTTTACCCTTCTTTCTTTCAAAACAATTAAGAGTGGAGATTGAGAAATTAAAACCTGTAATGATAGTTGAACAAACAAGCTATTGCCAGACATGATTTATTACTGCTTACTTTTTTCAGTTATGCTTCAGAGAGCATTAGTTTGGCATGCAAGTATGCTTACAGGAACGCCACATCTGGAAGCACCCTAGGAGGTGGTTTCTTAATCCTGGATAAAGTGTTAAAGATGATATGTTCTTCTTTTATTATAGTTATTGGTTACACTAAATATACTGAATTTGAACATTTTTACAGCGCTGGGTTAATATCTACTCTAGTGCTTTAAACTATTGGATCTCTCTAACAATAAAAGGATCGAAAAATGCTAAATTATTTCAAATTACAATCTCTCTTGCTTTTGGCATCAATTTGTTCCCCTCTACCGTGTATAGCCAACTCGACAAAGGGGGGTGAATAGGGCCCAAAAGATAAAAATCATATTACTTAGTCTCTTTTCCTAGAAAATCATCTGCTGTAAGCCATTTCTATTCAACGGAAGCTTACATTATTTTCATTCTCTTGGCTGTAGATGATTACTTCCTATCACGTCTGCCAATCGTGGAGAAGAGGTTAGCCCAAGGTGGTATTAGATTGGCTGCTACCCTGAACCGGATCTTCGCTTCAACATCGCAAATTGCTGAAGCATGAATACGAGATGGCAATCTGGTTTTATGCTTCCTGAAATGTAAAAAATTCAATTACCAAATTGATTACCGTTTCTAAAGCTTCTCTTGTTCTGCAAGCTGATGGAAGGAGTAGCATTGTAATATTTTCTACTTCTATTTCATTCCCATCATATTGCTGATGCATTGTTTATACCAGCATATGTTCTTTATCTTTCTTCTCTTGGATCAAAGCTTATTGGAAATGGAAACTGTGTTTATAATTTTTATTTCACGTAATACTCTGGTTTGCCTCGCTTGGTTATAAGATTTGTTGAAAAACCTTTGTTTGGTTATCAAAAATAGAGAATAATTTGCAGAGGATGAAAAGCTCACGTGGCAGTGGAGTAATTGCTCTCTTTGGACTTTCATACGTTGAGTTTTGGTCTGAACAAGCAATGTCTGGAGCAAAGAATTTGAGACCGAGACAGCCAAAATTCATCAGGTAATCTTATTTTTGGAAAATTATTGGAGCATTCGTTTCCGAAATACTTTGCTGAGGAAGCTTATATTCTTGTGTTTGTTTTTAAAGAAGTTTCTGTCTGAAAAATGTAAATGTTCCCTCAATAATTTTGAGCCTTTGCGCGAATTAAGATGACATGATGGATTAGCTTACTGGATTTCAATTAAATTGACGAGAAAAATAGGAGAATATAGGAAATAATAAGAGTAACGTTCACAATGTAAAACATTGGATCATTTGATCATACCCAGCCACAACATATGCTTTGTTAATACTCAAGTTCTCCATTGCTTCTTGACAGGATCTTCGTGAAGTAAAAAGCTTGTTTTTACTCTGTCAAAAACATGGATGAAGTAAAAAGCTTCGTGAAGTAAAAATTGGGCTTTTTTGGATCTTTCTTTGTTGTCTGATCAAGCTCAACTCTATCAAAAACATGGGTGGACAAGTTCACTTCATTTCACCGATGCATCAGATAATCGTCGCTTCTACAGTACACAAGCGATCTTATTTACTCTCCATAAAGTTTTGGATCAACAAGACTATTACGATCTTCATTATTATTAATGAAGGTTTTGTATATCTCACGAGCTTTCTTTGTTTCTTGTTTCTGCATTGTTTGTTTCTTGTTTCCTTTTTTTCCAATTCTTTAAGTAAGAATAATATCGTTCTTGTTTATCAGTTGTTGCACTTAAAATAGGCGTGTTAGTCTTTAATTTCCACCATTTTCATGTACTCCTTTGAAGAGCCTAAAATTTTGACATCGCCCGATGGTAGGCTCATTGCAGTAGACAGAAAAGCTATTGATTCACTCAATCAAGCTTGATTGAGTGAATCGACAATGCAGGAAACAAACTCATCAAGCTTGATTCACTCAATCGACAGTGTAGTGATATTTTCTTTCCTTAATGTTCGTTTGCAGGTTGCAGGAAGGGAGCGGAAGTTGCATTGGCCTCTTTGACACCTCTGGTCGATCTTTGCAAATCTAAGGTAACTCGTTTTCTCAAATCAAAGCCCTACCCGCCATTTATTTATAGATTAACTTGAAAATGAGCTGAATTTTAGACTGAAAATAGTAAGCAACATTGCTATTTGCGCTGGAAGAAGCTGAAAACAAGAAAAAAGATGAACCTTCCATTACTCTCGCTGCAAGAAGAGTAGGAAACTATCTGAACATCTCTTCTTGCATGGAGTTAAAATCTAAATATCAGAAACCGAATCATCATTCATTTGTACATTCCGATTCTATTCAAATTTTAACGGGCTGATGTTTTTTTCTGAGTCAGGAGAGCCGCTCTTTCCTGGGAGAAAGAGAGAGAGAGAGAAGACTGAAGTGAAAGAGTGGGCCAGCACCGCCGCGATTGCCACCTTTACCTGCCCTCTTTTAGGAATCAGACGGTACGAAATCCTTCTGGACGACACCCCACACTGGAACATACCCTGCCTCCTTGCACCATCCATGATTCTTTCAGGTCTCCGGTTTTTTTTCAGTGAAGAAGAAGAAGAAGACGAAGATACTTGTTGCTCGAGTTGCTTTCTAAGCTTACTCAAACCAGGCTTATATAGGGTGAAGCATGTGATATTTCAAACCTCTCTTCCACTCTCCTTCCTATGCTTAGAGAGAGAAAGCCAGGTATCTAAATTTACATAACAAAGTTGATTATATGATCAATGATTGTTCATGGCATTAGACAATTGAATTATGCTTGTTGGTTTACAAAACAGAGGAACAAGACAACTCATGATCCTTGGCTGGTTCATCGTATCCCCCAAACACCTTTCGACAACTTTGTATTATATTGATCGTGACAGATTTTGTTGTTATGGGTGGATCTGGATCTAATCATTCTGATTATTCTAATATTTGTTATGGCTTTTTTATTTTGCCACCTTCTTGTACCCTCTTATTGTACTATTTTCTTGTGTCATTTTTTTGGAATTTGTAAACGATGAGCCTACATCTTAATAATATTGCTCGATGTTTATATCCATATGATTTGTTTTTCGATACGTGAATTGTGAGAATCATTGCAATGCAGATTAGATCTTAAACTATCCGTCGACCAATTGAAGTTCAACGTTTCACAACGATTGACGCCTTCAATTTTAAGGTCAATTGATTTTTAAAATTATGAATATCAAGTACCAAAATCAAGCTTAACTTTAACCCGACAAAATTTAGACAATTTCAAAATCAAGCTTAGCATGCGTTGCAAACCGGACCAGATAATTTTATTGTCACAACACAATAATAAAACTATATGTTAGATCTTGCTTGAGAACATGTAATTGTTACAAGTAACAAACACAAAACATGATTAATTATTAATTCACATGTTGTCACTCCAATCCAAGATCAAACAAGTTGAGGTTTGCTTCACCAAATGTTTGGTCGTTTCGACCCCCAACAAAAATGTATTTGCTTAATTGTTTATCGAATGAATCTACAAAGCAATGGAATTTACACCTTTGTCCGAATCCCCGACAACTTAGCATAGTACGCGAATACTTCACCAATAGACAGGCCAATATCTGAACCCGACCTAGCCAACCTTGCCACTAGAAAAACAGAGTATTACACCCAGCGGCTCAACTCTCCGTGGAGCGAAGCTCGGGCCTGGGATTCGTATGCGAGAATGGGATCATCGGAAGTATTTCCGTTAAGACGCCAGTTTACTGTATTTATCCGTCGGAATCTAATTTTCATAGAGCTATTACCTAATGTAAAACATTGTTCAAGCAAAGTTGTATGAAATCCGATGATTTTACAACAAAAAGAATAATCAAACAGTAGAGGCTCATACAGATTATGAAACACGGGGTTGTCTAAGAACATATACAATCTAGTTCATCACTCGAGCTCGTAAGATGGGTGATCACATAGCGGCCCGGAAAGCTCCTCTGGCGGCTTCTTGCTTCATCTGCGCTGCTTTGCCGCTCCCTCTAAAGTACATGTAGACTTGCTGCCATCGAAAAAAAGGAATATATCAATAATTTGAGTTTGTGTTCATGGCGATCCGTACAAAAGTTCAAAGACTACCTGAATAACCCAAATGCTGAGTATTGTCTCGAGACAGAAGAGACCGAATCCGACAAAGTAGAAGATCTACATTGGAGAGAGGAGAGAGAATGATTAAAACATGTTCCGAAAACATTAGAAGAATAGGAGATTATGGAAGAAAGCTGTCATACCCCGACCAAGATATGTTGGCCGATAAGATCGATAGCAGGGAGAATTCCGCTGTTAACAAAGGGCGAAAAATCAAAGAGCTCATGAGCAGCAAAAAAGGAGAGATAACATCAATAGTTGCTCAATTTTTAAGAACTTACGCCAGAGATTTTCCTTTGAAAACAACGGGAGGAGCAACTGCGGCAAAGATGCAAAAACCGATATGGAGCTGTCGAAGAAATGCAAAAAAAAGGATCGTAACGTGCTTCAATAACAGGCTTCAATCGAGGAAATGAAAAACAAACTTACCAAATAAAACATGAAAAACCATCCATACTTCAAAGCACTTTCAGTCCTGAAAGTTCATAAGGGAATCTTTTGATCAAACTCGGCAAAATCACTCATAACAACTCCACACAAGAACAAGTAGACTTGAAAAGATCGAATTTGGATGGAGTACCTGAAGGCTCGATAAAGAGGGCGATACCACAAGACATATCCTCCAGGGACCCCAGATATGAAGTAGATGAGGGCTAGAAACCAGATTTTCACCCCTATAATCCCAATACATTAACCATGTCAAATAATATAAATTATAGACCTAAAGCAAAAGATTGATTCTATCCTCACCTTCCCCTTTAATCCATGCTGTAGTCACTGCAATTATATTCCAAAGAAGGCACAGCGACAGTCCTGCGTGAAAGTCAAATGCAATTAAAGGCATGAATCATTGTAGATTTCAACCACTAAAGTAGGAACCAGGAAGATATTTGGGTGCAAAGATCTGTGACATCAAAGAACTAAGTCGGGAGAAGGTTTACTTACCAAGAAATGTTGTAAAGGCAACATACTGAAGCTTTTGCAGATGAATTGGTATCTCATTTGCAATGTCATGATGGATTATCGGGAAAAAAGGTGGCCAATTTTTCTCCTCGATGACTACTCCAGCTGTGGAACAAAATGAAAGAACTGAGATCATTTTCACCAAAATGAGTAGTAAGGAGAATCCTAACATTGGTAATTTCAAAAATTCATGGAAAAGTAGCATCTGGGCGACACCAGGCTGATAGATTCGATGAAAATTACCTCGTGCTGCAGCGTCTTCTCTCCGTTTTACTTCCTGAAAGAAAATAACAATTAATAATTCAAAATGTACAACTTAAGAATTCATTAAGGACTCTGGCTCCATTTCGACTAAAAAGATTACTTGAAAAATCATTTGTACTTTCAATATATGATCATTCAAATAGATAAGTAACTTCAAGATTCCGATGGGCGATATACCTGCTCCCGCCTCTTCAATTCAGCCTCTTTAGCTTGAAGTTCTTTCTCTTTCTTTTTCAAATCCTACACAACAAAGACTCGCATAACTCGTGAAACTCAAAACGGATTTGAGAATTCAAGGCGACAAAACATGAAATCACAATCCTACCGAATTGGAGTCCAAAGGTATATCAACAGTACCACGACGGTAATCGACAGGTTCTGGAGGAAGTGGTGAAAGCCTCGAGTTTGTAGCAGGAGCAACACCCTGGTTCTGAAAATTTGGCAGTTAAACACAACAACGACAAGGAAAGACTTAATCGAAGTTCTTTATTAAAAAAGATCGTAATTATTTCCAAGACGTTCCAGTTACTTCCAATTATTCAAAGGATTAAGCAGTAAGGTGTCAAAAATGCTAATCTGAATTTGCTATTTGTGCCTAAGAGTAAGAAATAGCTTAGTTATTCAGATGAATCCAGCAGTGAATCAAATTATGGAAGCTGAATGCAAAGATAAACTCCAGCCGTAAGGACCAGATTCATCAATTGAGAAACCAATCAACAAATTACAGAGAACCCAGAGTGAACATCTGAAGAACAAACCCGAGTTCTCTCATTTCAACACAAGAAAAACCAGCAAAACAGAACTAGAATCTTCTCAACTTAAGACCTAAATCCAAGTTTATGAAACATCGAGAACATTAACTCACAGAAAAGGGGTTGACTTCCTCTTCGTCGAAAGGGTTTCTATCATATCGGCCAGCCATGAGAACGAATCCAAGAAAAAACGACTTTGAAATCTAAGATCTGGGTCCGAACTAATACAGTAGGTAAAGTAGACTAAAACCCAAGTTCAAAATTTGAAACCTCTTCTGCACAATTTCACGCAGTGAGAAGCGGTTCTGGAGAGAGAAAATCCTTACAAGACACGAAATGATGTCCAACTCATCTTTACCCTGTCTTGTTCCACCCCACCGTGGAATTAACAATTTCAATGTAAAACACGCAGAAAATTACAAAAATTTCGTTACGAAAAATGTAAAATCTGTCACCCAATTGTGATCGGAATATCCTCCTTCACAATTTCTTTTCTTTTTTGCGTGGCAACAAAAAACGAGCTTTCGAAGAACCATCTTCTGCGTTCATTCCTGTCTTTTTTAGTAAGAAATATTGTAATGCAACCACATATCATTCTGCAACATAGTAATTGACTACGATATTTAACCACCCCATCAATCATTAACTAAAGATTCCTTTTTCAAAAAGATTGTAGCCAAAAGGGTCTCAGAAATTTCTATTATAAACGCTGAATAAACAATAACTTTTAAGAGCAGAATATCCAAACATGCTTTAGAAAACAGTTTTGAGAAACTAGTTTAGTAAACAAAATGTATTCGTCTGGAAAATGTGCTACCCTGCAATGTATTTTTAAACTAAACACAATTGCAGATCTAACCCTCTAATAAGCCTTTTACAAGTTGAATATATAGGAAAATCTTCACTGGACTTGTCATAGGTGACAACTTCCACTAAAAGCTCTTTCTTTCCTTTCCTTTTCTTTGCTCTGCATTTTTCATGATTACAGATTTCATTGGAGGGAAACTACCTTCAAAAATAAATGGTTTCCCTCTGACTTTCTCATTCTCACCGATGCCTCGTCGTAATGTTGGTTCAATGATTTCATGACACGGTTTCTGAGAAGCAAGGCGGCTTTATGTTCGTCCATGGTGTCGGAGTAAAAGACAAGGGCGTTGTTCACTAGCAGGAGAAGATCTCGAAAGAGTTCTTGGGCTGTAATTATGGAGCATGTTGATATTCTCGATCTTATCGTCTCGAAATCCATATGATGCCTTATCATGTTCTTGTATCTTACTCTTTTCTGTTGGAGAGTAGAAAAGAAGTCAATCACATCATTTTCTGATGAACAAGATCATAGAAATGGAATAATGGGATATTACCTGATCCGGAAGGTCGTTATGAAAGAATGACGAGGCAATTTTAGCATCCATGATCGAATCCAAAATAGTCATGAGATCCTCGGGTCCATCTACACCAGAAGATCCACATGCCTCGTCACTGTTACTTCTCGAATTCTCTTTCAAGCAGGTGGGAAGGTATTCGATTTCTCCAACAATCCTTTCCTTGACATCCCAACTAAAATGCTTTCTCTTCCTCTTTCCTCTCCTTCTTTTCAATGTTCTACATAATTTTACACCATAGAGTTCTACCAATTTTTTGGTAGTTGCGTCTATTTCTGAGCCGAAATGGTTTAGATAATGATGCTTCATCTCTATCTCATCAGCCATTGCAGAACCGGGCTGATTTTCAGACAACCAGGTGAAGCTTCCAGCCGATAGCCCATCCGTCGAGGTATCTTTATTGTAAGATTCAGATTTTTTACAAGTCAAGGGTGGTTCGTCATTTTCTTTGTCAGACTTCAGCAATTCAAGCTTCAATTCTAGAGACCTTAAAAAGATAAAATAATGTGAGGTGCCAATATTTTTTGCCTACTTGATAAAATGTAGACGAAAACTGAAGTCATCTTTTGAATTCAAAGGAACCACTATTCCTGGGCATGAACTAAAACTCGATTCTCTAAGTTAGTATCACCAAGTCATTGGCTATCTCATCAGACATGATAGAAATGGGATGATTAGAAAGTACCGACCCTATCGAATCTTCAGCCAGCTCCAATTCTTGCCTTAGTTCAGCCATTCTTTTCTTTCGAACCTCATCAAACCAAGCTCTATGGAAAAATAGCATAGATAGAAGAAAAGTGAGTCGAAGAACTTCACATATTTTCCTCAATAACTAAGAGTTTACTAACCATAGAACAGAAATTTTAAAATTCCATTCTATTATATCAGCAAATCTAATTGGATACTACTAGACTTGTTCATTTACTCACTTGCATCCAGCATAACTCTGCTGCAAATTTTCATATTTGGCTTTGCAAACCTGCAAAAATAACATCTTTTTTAATAAAAAAAATATATTGAGAGGAAAGAGTCCATTCATCGTTGGCATCATTCATAATGTAATCACGAAGGAACCACATTTAAAAAAATGGTAGCGCCGGTTAAGTCATAAAAGATAACAGCATATCATTGATCCACCGAAAAACTCTGTTGGAACCAGTATAATACTTATATAGTATGGTAAGTGAGATGAATACGATTGTTCGTTAACTCACATATACTAAGTTTCACAGGCCTAATTAAGGAGTAGTTAAAAATTACACTTGAGGTAAAAATTTAAAATATACTTCTTACAGCAAAGTTTCACGATAGTTTGGAACACCGAAAAATAAATAGTAAGAAAAGCTAAAAAAATGTAGCTGCAACACAATGGATCAAAGATTCCCAAGAATGAAAAATCAGTGATCCAAGGTAATACAATGGAACCATTAAGCCAGCCCAAACACTTGTCTATTACAAATTTAGACCAGTCTGATCATAAGTAATTATTACTCAAAGAGAGGAAGTTGATTATCGAAACTAACTTGAAATGGAAAATTAAATGGTCTCACAACATGACAGCAGATTGAAAGGATAACTTAGTTAATATCGCCAAGAAGAATCTGCTCCTCGTTGTACGTTACTAAGTTGGATGTTCGAAAACATAAACGTTTCACTTTTTTGGAATAAAAAAAACATTACATGTAGAGATTCAAACAGGAAAATTTTTATAGCATTTCTTTTACTGCTTCATTTAAAGTTAAAACTAAGTAAATGTTCACCTTATTCTGGTCTATGATCACAATAGGACAATGAGAATTTGGAAAAAAGAAAGCGAAACTAAATTTCTATGTATTTACCTCAGGGGTGAAAGAGTAGGGATGAAGAGTTCTGTATCTCAGCTCTGAAGCGACGACATCCCAGTCCCGATTGCCATGCCTGAGCACGGCCCCGCTCAGGACAAGCTCTTCCCACGTACCCCACTTTACTTCCATTACCTCCGCCGCCATAGTTCCGAATGGCCACGTGTATGGCGCCGATTAAACGCACTTTTTCCCTCAGGGAGCTGATTGTGCAGGCGTTGGCGAAAAGAGGGGCGGTTTTGGAGGAGGCGAAGGAGTGGGTTTATTACGAATAGCATAAAGCGTAAGAAATGGAAATGGGAATTAGGGATTGGAGCAGCGCAAGGAAGGAGTTGAAGACATGGAATAAGGAAGAGGAAAACCAAAAACGAAGCGGAGAAAATGATCAAGGAGAGACCGGATAAGGGAGAGAGAAATTGTCGGGACGATGAAAGCGGAGGGAGGAAGGAGACAGCACCATTTGAAGCCGCTGAATCAATAATGGTCGATGCCACTCTATATATAGGCACTGTTGTGTCCCCCTATGGAAGGATTAAGAATTAAGAATTGGAGTTAGATTTGTTGGTTGGTCATAAGTCAGTCGGCTTAGATTGAATATAAGAGCCTAGGTTCGACATATGCGCTGTCCTAGTGTAGGAGTTGTTACCTCTCAATATTATGATAGTTCCTTGAGATATCAGGTAAATGTCTCGTATCTCTTGACCGCTGAGTCACTGTGATTTAACATCTTCACAAATTGTCGGGCCAGGGTATAAGGGTCCTGTGTGCGAGAGATTTCGCTTTTTTGAATATAAGAATTAGAGTTAGATTTAGTTTTTTTCGTTATGACTTGTCAAATAATTATTGATTTCTTTTGAATTTTCAGTTACCATATGTTATAATCATCGTTTCTATCATAATTTAAAACTCTCCACAAAAAGCAACACATACCAAAAACAGGTTCCAAAACCAACAAATATTGAAAAACTAGATTCAAATTAATAAAAATAAAATTGAGAGATTACATAGAGATGGAGGAACACCAATTTCCAAATCCAAAGAATGAAAAATATGTACCCAAGAGCATTGACCAAACTGTGTCCAAGGAGGCCATTTCTTCCCCTTCAAATAGCACCTTCTCTAATGGAAGATTACTCGGGCTATTGCTCGCCTCCGCAATATTTACCCGCATAAGAACTATTTTATTTGCTCGATTCCTAAAACATTTAAATTCTTAAACGGACCTCGCATTTTCCGGTGACACTGCCCTTCCTGAAACCGGAGTTACAGCTGTTCTTAGAACATATTAACTCAGCACAGGCAAGATGCTGGCTTTTTAATAAATTATACAGAAAAACATAGTGAATTTCTTATCATTGGCTTTATAAAAAGTAAAGACTGGAATCTGGAAGGAAGCTTACTTTACAAGCAATGGAAGAATCTTTTGGATCTCCTGCATTTGGATGTTGCACTGGTTGCATCGCCGCAGCCTTATCAACTTCCATGGAAGAACAGCATGCTGAATAAAAAGCAAGTAAAACTAGTATCGTTATCGAAAAGTTCAATCACGTGGATGGGACAATTTATCACTCTCTGGGAGAAGTTTTATAAACGAAATGCGGAGCTGTTAACAGAGAATTTACCTTTCAATTTTGCTGTCTAATAAGTAAACGAGCGCAGGAAGTAACAGTGGGAGCAAATCCAATGTCAGAATATCCATTTTCTCTGAGAGGACACTGATCACTTCAGTTTGGACCTACACAAAAATTAATCGTTTAGAGCTCAAATCCCTCTAAGACCTTCTGCAGCAACCCCATCATCTGAAAAGGTTAAATCCCTCAGAGAGGCTTGAGATTCTCGTCCATGTAAGTCCGAGATGCAACTCGCCTAGCTAACAAATGTAACATCTCATAAATAAAGTTAACTTCTCTCAAATTTGTTTAGAGCCATTTTTCATAGCAATTTGTGATATCGATTGTTTGTTCTTAATCTTTCACTGGGTAGTGTTTAATTTCATTAAGGGAGGAACAAGATATCGATTTCATAATTACAGAGGTCTAAAACTTTTATATATATATTATGGACGCAGTTCATTATGATCCTTCTAGTGTTTGAGAAGAGGTATTGATTTCTTGGACTCCAATGCCCATCATTCTTTCTCTTCTTTCAAACTTTTCCACGAGAGTTCGCGTCCTACTCGGTACGACTGTGACTGCATCATGAAAATACGAGATTCGTAAGATCCATATATACATTTGCACTTTATTGGAATTAGAGATCTAACGACATTCCCACCTCCATTTACACTCTTAACAGAGCCTATCTCTTTGATGCAGTTTCCAGATTCATTGCCTTATTCAACAAAGAAATCTAATCAGCACAATCAAATAGGAGTCTAGGATCCAAAAGAAGTACAAGTTCATGTAATACCAGACCCTTTAAGCCTTGTTAAAGATAAGCTGGACCTTTTTTAAGGAAATAATGCCCTTGCACTAACAGTATAGCACTAAAAATAGAATCAGCTAGAATGCAGAAAGAAAAACTTACTATTTTGATGATCTGAGGGTAACTGTGGGGCCAAAAGTTCAGGTCTCTCTTTGACATTCGTGATACTAGAATGTTTTTCATGGGAAGATTTTTGGGTCATTTCTGATACAACGAGGTCTTTAGTTTTAACATTTGAATCCATTGAAGTACCGGTTGCAAGTTGCATTGCCAGAAGTTGCAGAATCAACAACCACTGTCTGTGTTTGAAAATCGAGTTGGTTGCTTGAAGGCCTCCACCACTGTCTGTGTTTGAAAATCGAGTTGGTTGCTTCAAGGCCTCCTTGAGTGAGCTGGTCTGAGTAACATGCACGTTTTGTTTTGGAAAAGGTGACAGTTCCTCTCAACATTTTTATTTTTAACGTCAATTGTCTCATAATCAGGTGACATGGACTGCTGAGGATATCTTTCTAAACCGGCCACCATGCTCTCAGAAGTTCTGCTTTTTTTGGAAATGAAGAAGACCGGAACTCCGTAAAGTTTCGGCTTTCTGTTGCGGTGCTAAATCAGCTCCATATGGCTTACTGAGCTGACATTTTAAAAGTGCATGAAAAGGAATACAAACTCTCAGAAAATAAGTTCAGACAGAATGTGGAACAATAATTGAAAGACTAAAAGACATCATTAATTGAAGAAAATATGACGATGAAATACCGGTACATCTGCTATCCACACTCCAACAGAATTCTGATAGTATGAGCATGCCAAAAGCTTTCCATCATGGACACACAAGTCTCCAAGAGTTAGCAATCCCATATCAATAGAATCATGACAAATCATAGGCTCCCATGAATAAACCTGAAAATTTAAAACCATGGAGATCAGTTGCTACATCCTTTTTTCTCAGAAATAATGCACCCGGATGAAAAGTGATTGCACGTAATTCTGTAGCCTGGGAAAAGGAAATGAATAATTATATAGAGATTACTTTGCGACTGAAAGGTTTAAAGTTATCACAAGACTTTACAGGTCTCAGGAAGACAAAATCTAGAAAAGAAGAAGAAGCTTTTCAACACCACCTTAAGAAGGCAAAAAAAAAACACTGGGGACCATGACTGATTTCAATGTAGCAATAGTATGGTTGCTCAACTAGGTAAAAAAAAAAAGCAATCAATATTATCATATCCACCCGAGACAACCCAGCGACCATCCGGCCTGAATCCCAGATTTTTGAATTCGCATCCATAGCACCAGATGCAAAGAGCTCACCAAATGGATGGAACTCGACTGCAGTGCACTTGATTTTGTGCCCAGATAGAGCGTCAACAACTACACTTCAGATACCAAAATACTAGAAGTTAATTAGTTTTCTTTTATACGTCTGGATACACCATTGCATTAAACTTGAAAATCCGGAAACCAGACCTTTATCACGAAGATGAGCCCAACCTACTAAAGTAATGGCCAATTTTTCCCATAACTTGCGGCAGTCCTCTTTCTTCTTGATTTTTTCCTAATCAGTATGCATGGAGACCGCGGTCGTCGGAACTTGTGACGCTGGTGATCGCATCTTGGTTTGACGGCAGACTACTGTGAAACAGAGGAAGCCTGTGAGACCGACGTAGATTGGTCTCACGACACAACCAACGAGTCTCTCGAAAACCCACTGGTGTCCTTAGAATGCTTCATATTTTTATGACAGATTCCGGAGACGTTTTTCATTTACGTTCTTTCTAAATTTCATTGCTTTGTTTGGGAGATTTTGATCTTAAAAAATCTCTGTTTCGGCTCTGTTTCCGCCACCCATAAATTCAAATCAATGATTAAATTCATATTGCTTAGCCATCCATGTCTAAGTAGTTGCTTAAACATTCTTTCAAAATCTAGAAAACTTTAGAAACTGGGAAAATCATGGAACAAGATCCTTAGCAGGCGTGTTTCAAAGGAAATCATGTGTGAAAGCAGGGAGACTTTGAGTTTGCCGACGTTAAGACAAGATTAGGTGGAGTTGAGGCCGTTTGGGGCAGGTTAAAAATTAAAACTTCACTTGACGAAGAATGTATACTCATCTGATATTTTGAAACCCAGATTCCAAAAATCTCAATCGAGAAACAACTCAACGAAGCAGGTTCATTTGGGTAATCAACTTTTAAAGCAGAAAAGCTGGTTGCTATTTACAGAAATAAGATACCATGGCGGATTCAATATTTCCATGTTTCTTTTTAGAATCAGCTGGTCGAGTTGGGAACGGGGATCGGAGTCGAAACGGAAAGTGGGGGTTCCAGGCTAACCCGTTTCGGAGGGCATGGAACAGGGGCCGGCCGCCCAATGAAGGTCGGAATGTCATTTCCGGGCATCACAACTGAAACTCCACATGAATACACCGTCATCTGCATCGAACAACAGAATAATAAAGATAAAACTGGCGCCGTTTGATTGAAGAATCAAACAGAATCAGAAGGTGGGATATCGGTCCTCCATGGAAGGCGGATAAACAAGCTTAAAAAATAATTTCAAATATGGGTAAAATAATCAAACGCATCACATTCACTTTTCAACTTTAAGCCAAGAACTTTGGATCCAAAAAAGCCTCTTCTTTCTCTAGATTTTCACACTGTTGTGCACAGCAGACAAACATCCTAAATGGTTCTTAAAATCAGTTTATAAAGAATAGATTTTGAACGCTCTGCCGATTCAAAACAAAAAAACTAAGGCTAAATTTCAAAAGCCGAGTAGACAGAATAAAAAGAGTAAAGCGTACACTGGGCGAGTGACGGGATTGCTTCCCGGCGAAACCGGCCTGAGACTCGAGGTCGGTATGGGCGGCATTAATGGCGGCAGACAGAGGCGGAGTGGGAGCGAGGAATCTTTCGAAAATAGCCATAACCAAGAACATGGAGATGAGAATGGCAGTAGCGACAAAGCCGAAAGACAAGGCGTCGATAGAGTTGCCGAAATGTCTCCACTGATCTCCTCTCTGCATGCGGGGGGGAGCTCCAATGGGGGACCATCCATAGCCACCCTCCTCTTCCGCCATTTTTCTACCTGAAACGCTACTCTATGATACTAATATTTTCTGCATCAAAGCTTCATCTGCAGTCTACGAGCCATTGTCGTTCTTCAGTCTAGTCAAGCGACTCAAGCCCTCACTGGGTCGATAAAGCTTATAAAAATACTCAAAAAAGGACCCTCAAAAGCTTAAAACCAAATAAAAATTGAAACCTTTTGCTGGTCGTTAATCTTTTCGGATTTCCATAAATACCCCTCTCGAGTGGTTATTATAAAATATTTTTAAAAACAATATTTTCTAAATAGTGGCATTACTGTAATAAAATAAGATCTGGAGGGTGAGTCAGTATCCAGACACGCAAACACTGTGGGACCTACCCTATTACACTGGAAACATGAGAATTAACACCAATGCGTAGTACCAAGCTGACCAGTTGTCAAGCCTTTATGTCATGTTAATTCGCTTATTCCGACATGTCGTTCGTAGATGAGCATCTAAATCTTTAATTATTTAAGGATAATGAAGAAGAAAATAAACAAAAAGGGGAACAAGAAATAAATGATTAAATGACAAAATGGTTTCATTTATAATAAAAACATGACTATAATAGCACATGCGCCATGTCTTTGAAGGCCAGGTGGACCCACACGGTAGCCAGCAGCATGGGTCCACGTCGGCACTTTTGTCCACGTGGCAGTCCCGACGACAAATCGCTTTCTGCCAAGTGGCATGAGCTGTTTTGATAGGGTTGCCGGACTTGAAAAGGGGGCAACATATAGGCTTCTTTATGTCGGGTTTTGCAGGTGTGGATCATCACAGTCCTGGATCATTGTCCCCGCTTTCAACGCTCCAGGTCTCTCTCCTGAAAGTTGATGCAATCCTAGCCGTGGGCTGGCGATGCTGTAGTCAAACGTGGTCAGAAACAGCAAGTACGTTCACGCGTGCGCAGTGTCTCAGGTGATGTTACGTGTTACAGCGGAGAAAAAGGGACTGGTTCGCCGTCGACGGGCCACCGCTGACGGCTGGTTCTGATTGATAGGAGAGAGAGTGAGGGGCTATGGCTGCATGCACCTGGGGCTGGGTTCGGGTGGCGCCCACTTTGGGTGTCAGCATGCACGTGTATTATATCATAAACTGATGACGAGTCAGCAGAAATCAAATGTTTGAGATAATTCTCAGAAAGTAGGATGTTTTATTCGGAATCCTCTGTAATAATCGGAATATGCTCGTCCTAAATGCGAGAGTCCACCAAATTCTACTAAGTGATCTCGTGGGGTTCGAGAAATTGAGAAATTAATGATTTTTTTTAGAATAATTTTAATTTTTATACATTGTAGGACATATTTTAAGAGAAAAAAATGAATAATATTGTAATAAAAATACTTATAACACTTAATAATAAATGTGACAATCAAATTAGATTGACCCACTAATCGACTAAAATCTAATACGTAAGTTAGATCATATAATTTTTAATTTAATAAATCATGTGAATTCAATCAAAAATCAACCAAAAAATTTAAGTTGAATTTGGTTCAAATCAAAGATAAGATAAGATTGAGTTCATACTCAATTGTAAATTGGGCGATTTAACAAATAAAATTTAAAATTTAGTAGTTTGGTTCGATAATCCACAAGTTTAATTTTACAAAAGTAAAAGTAAACTAGAACCATAACTCATTCGAATTTTTAAGTTGGACTGAGATCAGATTAATTGTTATGTTTATTTTAGTTTCTATCTGATTTTATAAAGCTGAACTGATTGGATGGTAATTTTTCTTATCAAAATTTGATCTGAACCCACAGATCCCACCCCGAATTAACAACAATCTCATTCGAAACATTTTGTTGTTCTTGATAGTCATTTTTTAAGTTGGTTTTAATTGGAAGTTAGGTTTTTTGTCCAACTACAGAGTTTAGATTGTTTTGTAAATTTGGTATGTGAATTAATTCGTAATTGGGTTCAGGAATTAAGGGTTAATGTATTGAATACGATTCATATCTTGATAGAAACTCCAATGCGCTGTCGTTTAGTCTTCATCCATGAACTGAGTCACGAGAATAACATACGAGAGAGAACCGTGAAGAACAAGATCTTTGAAGACCAAAAGATAGAAAAGGACATGAAAGAGAACTTGCAGGCACCTGCTTTATTTAGTGGTCGAATTGTGATAGAATTAGTACAAAAGTCAAAGTTCGAAGCATGCGCCACTACGGTGTGAGAGTTTAATCTTTCAATATTGAAGTTGCTCTTTGTGTTGTCATTTACGAGTCTCACATCTCTGAACTGCTGAGTCACTATTATTTATCCTCTTACATATTATCAGGTCAAAATATATAAACACTGAGGGGTAGAGATTTTATATTTTGTTACAAGTACATAGTACGGTGAAAGAGAACATGATTTTCTTTTCGTCGGATATGGAAACCAAACAGTTGAGATGACTCTAAAGTGACTCATCAGAATAATCTACACCGGAGATTCGTTCTGGCTCGTTAATTAGGTACGAATCCGGTAGCGACGGCTGTCGACACGACCCTATCTCACATACATTCTCTCCGCCGCCCACTCTCTCTCTCTCTCTCTCTAGCTATAGTGGAATTTGAGCATCCCGATGCGACTACAAAAGAGTAAAGCCAACCGCAGTCTGCATCTCTGCACTTTTTGAAAACCAACCCACATTCTTCTTCTTCTTCGTCTTAGATATCCATGGTTTTCGCTTCAGCAACAGAAACCCAGAAAGAGCTGCTCAGTTCCCTCAAAAACATGGGTTTCGTTAGAAGCTTCAAATGCCGGAGCTTGTTCTGGAGGACGAGGGCCGCGGTGAAGAGGGCTGTCAAGAACGGAAGAAACCAGAAGTTGAAGTTCGAATACGATCCTTTCAGCTATGCTCTCAATTTCAACGATGGTTTTTCCGATTTTGTAGAGCAGTATCATGAATCCACCAATCTTCAGTTTCAGATTCCGAGCGACACTGCTGTCGGGGTTTTTGTCGTTTGGGTTAAATACATATGATTTTCAAGCTGTCTACTAATGTCAATTTCATTCTCACTTCTAATTAGCTTCGTTTTTCATCTTGACATTGCCTAAAGCAGCACAAACAAGGCCATACATCCAGTGGGAAAGCTAGTTTCAATCTTAAACGATCCCAAATTTTCTCTGTTTCGAGATAAATCCAGAGACAAATGATATAAACAGATCATTTACATTTTACACAGCTTCGTAAAGGTTCACATTAGAGAATTCGAAAACATCAAATATTGGAAGAAGAAAGCTTAAGCCGCATGGTCTTCGAGCCTGGCAGTGGACAGGTCGTTTATCCGAGGGTAAATCGCTTTCCCGTTGAGCTGATTCTGAGCCCATATCAGCATCTTTAACAAGCTTGGAAGCTTCGGCTCTGCATATAAGTTCAAGAATTACAAACGACATTGAAAAGAATGGGGGACATTGAAACTATAATCATCACAAAGATTCTTTCAGTACATCACTGCATGTCTGAAACTATGCAAGCACCGGCAGTAACTACAAAATCATCCCTAAAATAATAAATGAAACTAGTCAAACCGAATCTTATCCAACTTCAAGGATGAACCAAATGACTTGGAGATTTTTCTTCTTCAAACACCAGAACAAAAAACCGAGATCAAATATAAGGTAGCTGGTAAAATATTGTACCCTTTTCATGGCTTTGGCTAGTCAGGATAGCTGCATTAACCTCGCTTGCAGTCCTTAACCGCTGTGATACGTCAAGAAGCTCTCCAACAGGACAATTGGAAACATCTTCAAAAGCAAGCAGAGCAATTGTTCTCTCCAATGCTTCTAAAAAGCTTGGGTACATCAATAAAGGGAAGCAAGATTTCAATTCTTAAAGTTAAGATTCAAAAGGCATGATGGGAAGAATCTTGGTATAGATCCTAATATTAGCAGTGAAGGGAGTGGTTAGCAAACCAACAAATCTTCTGTGCTCTTTTCAAAATGAGAGAGATTAGACAATGGGCAATTTGATAGTGAGTCAAGAATAAAAACTTGCATTTTCTTCTCCCCTTGGTGCAAGCTCTTCTTGTGCAGCTCAAGAGCCTCCTCCACTTTGCCATCCCTGATAAGTTCTATCAGCCTCTGCTGTTGTAAATGAAAAGGAAATTGAGGATTTGTATCCAATATCTGCAAGCATAGTTTTTCTGTCAGTATTCAACTTAACTTGCGCCGAAGGAAACTGCAAATAACTGTAAGAGGGGCCAACATATTAACTAAGTTATCTAGTAACTACAATCAAATTTCTGCAAGCATTTGGCGCTATATAGTGAAATTTAATAACCGAGCGTTGAAAGATGGATGCATAAGGATTCAAATCATTGACTTTCTCAATGACATCCTCAACGTTACCACATTGAACTGCCTTCTCGACAGCCATTCTATCTGTTATGGTTGCAAGATCTACATCTGCTATTAAACTATATCAAGGGACACAAATAATACAGTTGAAAAGGAAGCAACGCCGCCAAGGAAGCAGTTCTAAGCACAAAGAAAAAGATTTGACTACAAAAAAGATGAAGTGGATACGTTCAGTCGTGGATTCCATCCTAAACTTTTCAGCTGCATCGACATAGCCCTCGGTCACAAGAAAGTTCATCACCACCTTATTCATATCCTTCTTCCTGATTTTTGCATCATTGAGCTTCTTTTCCCACTCAGTTCTTGTAATCACCGTCTTCGACATTATCTACGATTTGTGCCCATAGAATAAAAAACAACACTCTCAGTAAACAAAATACACGTTTATGATGCCCAATTTCACAGTATCAAGCAAAGCGGCGAAAGGGATTAGATATTTGGAAAAGAAAAATACAACTGCGACATGAAAGAATAAGTTTTCATTCTTCCATTTTGAAATGAATCGAAAGAAATTGACGCGTCAGAATCCAAAAAAGAGACGGCAGAGACGCGAATGAAACCATCACTATCCCACAGAATAATTTTCCGCAATATCTAGCAATGAACTAAAGAGAATTTCGAGCGTCTAACCTTGGAATTTCAAATAATCAGAAAAATGAAACACTTGTTCACTTGCGATCACTCCAAAAACTTCTTGAGGAGAGAATAATCTTTTGAATTCTCAAGCCATAATTGTCTCGAGCAATAGAAGAATTGTACCGGAAGTAAATCAAGCCCTAGTTTCTTACTCCGCCAAGAGGACTTCCTTAAGCGGCCTACAGCCCATTTTCCATCTTGTCTTGTTTAAATTACAGCTAACTAACTGGTCATAGATAGAAGGGTATTCTTTGGACTAGGTATCTCCTTTGATAATGTGAAATGCAGTTCATCCTCTGGCACCAGACTTGCGTGTTACTGCTTCTCTAATCTCTACAGCAGAGACCGAAGGCCGGAATCCAGAAACCCGCCGATCCGGGTACCCTCAAATCCATGCTAGAGAATATTTTGTAGATTTCGGTTGAAGCTTTTACTGAAGTTGTCTGAACTATCTCGTCCAACCCCGAGCAGATTGAACGAAAACTTCGAGATCCTGTACAAGATAAAAGAGGGATTAAAGGCATGCAACTGCGAGAAAGTCCACCAGAGAGAAGAAAACAAGGTCCATTTTCCGACGTAGAAGCTCAAAAGGCGAAGAAGGGGAGAGATGGAAAGAGTTCCGAGATTGCTGCTCTCGAATAAAACACCTCTGGTGACCATGTCGAAACCTCGGACTTGGACTCCATGACAGAGTGCATTTGACTTGAGAGCGAACGGACTTGACCATATTTATACTTCGCAGTAGCACCAATGAAAAATGAAAACACTGCTTAGTTCGGCACAGATCATGAGGCCCTCTAGAAATTAGAACGACTTTTTGAGCATCCTCTATGGACATTAGCAACACTAATGAAGATGGCAATGAGATTGAAGATGACGATGATTAAAAATAATGTATATTTGTACGTGTCTTTCGTAGCAATAAAGAAGAGATTACATGTATGTTTTAGAGCGTTTTAGGATTCTTATTGGAATATGAGCTTAGTGTGAGAAATTTCTCTCTTTTGCATGATTATTCAATCACTTTAAATTCATATGAATATTGAATAATTATGAATAATTTACGTGTGATGCACGTACACATTAAGAAAAATAATTGAAACTCGCTAGAGTGGAGGTGCTTAAAGTCTTTGTGGGCACTTTGCAATCGAAACTTGCACATAAAAATGGAGCCCCACTTTCGAGGATCACAAAGATTAGACCTAATTAATAAATTTACATTCTTATTAAATCTTTTAGCGTATAGATCTGATACATCAGTGTCGTCAGAATCAACATAGTCATAAGATTAATCTTTTGGAATACGGGTAACCCTCGTAATAAACGGGTATCAAAGGGTAAGATTGTGGCAATTTCGAAGCAAAAAATAATAAAAAGGGTATCAAAGGGACAAAGAACCATCACTTTGCCTTGGGAAGAAGTGAACGACGAAGAGATTACGGAAGAAAGCAAAACTCGAGCCCAAGGAATAACTTATAATGCAAACTCCACCTGAATTCTCTCCCTGGTTTTCAAATCAAATCCTCCGTGGTCTCTGTATAAATCCAACCCACGACCCATTTGGATTTCCAATATCAGTTTCAGACCAAGGAAGAAGAAGACAAAGCTGCAGCAATGGCGCTGAATCCTCGACCTGCACCTCAAGTTTACCAGGACTTCGAGCCTCCCACAGAGTGGGCTCACGAGCCGAAATGGGACACTCTCATCCTCCATCTTCCAGGTCGGTCTCGGTTTTGAAAAAGTTTTTGCTTTTTTTATGTTTATTTTTTATCGTCGCCATTGCTATCACAGACTTCAGACCGGAGAGATTAAAGGTTCAGTTCACCTCCGACGGTAAGCTGAGAATTTCCGGTGAAAACCACCTCGGAGAAAACAAATGGCGTCGTTTCTTAACTGAATTCCCGATTTCATCAAGCTGCGACACCACCGGAATCACGGCCAAGTACGAAGGAGGCGTGTTATACGTCCGGCAACCAAAGATGATCGTCGCAGTGGAACCGAAGGAAAAATCCACTAACCCACCGGAAGAGGCAAGGCCACAAATTGCTCCGCAGCCTAAATCTGACCAAAAGCCCAACACTAAAGAACAGCAAAAGAAAACCGATCGACAATACAGTAAACCCCAAAATGATCCGGCGCCGGATAAATCGTCCAAGAAGGAAAACGACGAGAGTGGGGCGAAGAGCAGCGGCGCTGAAAAGGAAGATGACAAAAGCGGCAGAGAAAAGAGAGAAGAAAAGACAGAGAGCGATAGAGATGAAAAGGCAGACGAGAAGCTTGCCGGTGGAAACAGGGACCCCGACGATAAGGGAATAAGGAGAGCGGGGAGCTACCGGAAGGTCGCCGGCGATCTGGTGATGGAGATGAAGAAACAGAGGAATCTGGTGAACATGGCGATCGTTGTTTTACTGATTCTCATCCTCGTTCTGTATCCAACAAAACCCACGATCTCGCTTGGTAAATCTGCAGATTGAGTTCCTAAAATTAAACTGATCAATGATTGACCAACTACAATTTATCGAGGAATATTAGTCAACTTTCTATCATACCTTCTTATTTGTATGTTTGTTAAACATTGATAGATATAATTAAAATATAATTAATATATTATAGTTATTGTAATTATAATAAATTGATATATCTGTCTGCATGATTTTATCTTTAAATTTAAAATTTTGTTGACATATGAATTTTTGATGAATTGTTTCGTTTGTCGCATTATATACCATTGTATAAAAGTCACAGAACATTGCACAATAGTGTCACATGAAATTTAAATATGTGATAAAAATTAAGTTATTCTAAAGATATTTGCTTGAAAAAATTAAATAGAAATGATTAATTACTTGTGGGTGACGTGACAATGACATGGAACCGTCCACACTGCATATGGTTGTAGACGCGTGCTAAATAATTAACCCTATGCAACGTGTACTAAATATACTATATGATATTCATTTGGCGCAGTCTTATGTGACTTTCTTTGGCTTGTGACACGCGTGATAGGTAACAAAAATACGATATTCATTTCCATGGGGTGGAAACTTCTAAAACATGATCAAAGACTTGCTGAGAATCAATCAAATGATGTCTATTCACCCATTGATTTGATTAAATCTCATGATTATCTGCACCTGCCTTCCCAACGTTGACATGATCTTCAGTTTGGTGTCGGTCATGGAGAGTTTTTCGATACTAATAATTGATCGTCTGCAACTTTTTTGATATTTTCTTCACGCGGCCATTGACGTAGGCCGGTGAAATGTTCAAAGACACGAGTTGTAGCGAAGGGCTTGTTCCGCCATTAGAGTCAACAACGCACACAAGCTCCTCGAAAGTCAAGAGTCGGGCGCTCCTCGCTTTGACCTTTCTTCTTGACATGGAAATAAATGACTTTTGGTTACCTCTGGAGTTATTAATAGTTGAACTCCATTGATATTTTGATCGATTCTCTCTTGTTCTTCTTTCGTTTTCTGGGTTTGAAATTTTTCTTGGGTTGTTGTTCACCATGGCGGAGAACCAGAGAATTCATCCTGTTCCGGCTGAGGATGTGGAGTCTCCGAAGACTCCGACGACTGTTCCACTGGTTCCCAGAGGAACTCTCAAGTCCGACGCAAATGAATACCCTCCTTACCGGCGGGGGATTCCGGTGAGGCACTCCAAACCACCGACGAAGAAGAGGAGCTGCTTGTGCAAGTGCTTCTGCTGGACTTTCTCTCTCCTCCTTCTTCTGATCATCGTAATCGGAATCGCCGCAGGCATTCTTTACCTGGTTTTCCGGCCCAAGCTACCGGACTACACCATCGACAAAATGGAAGTCGCCCAGTTTGCCCTGAGCAACAACCAGAGCCTGGACGCCACTTTCAACGTGCAGATCACCGCCATGAACCCCAACGACAAGATCGGAATATATTACGAAAAAGGAAGCCATATAAGCGTGTGGTACATCGAAACGAAGCTCTGCGACGGAGCTCTGCCGGAGTTTTACCAGGGCCACCGGAACAAGACGGTCCTGACCCTGCCGCTGAGTGGAAAAACAGACAACGCGACGGCGATTCTGAGTAGTCTACAAGATCAGCGGCAACGCACCGGAAACATCCCGTTGAATCTGAAAGTGAATCAGCCGGTGAGGGTGAAGCTTGGTAGCTTGAAGCTTTTCAAGGTGAAGTTTTTAGTAAGATGCGATGTTTTGGTCGACACCATTTCAGCCAACAATCAGATCACCATTGAACACAGCAGCTGTAAATTCAAGTTCAGGCTCTAAATCTTATTATAATCATGCCTTTATTTTATACATATTCGTTTCTTGTGAAATAAAAACCATAGTGTTTGACTTTTTCCGCTTCATAGGACTCATCCATGGCTACAGAACAAAAGTCCAAATTTTTGCATGGTTTTTTTTATAGAATAAATCTATTAATGATTAAAATAGCTAAAAGAGCACATAAACTCATCCTTACAAGTGTGACAATTCAAAGGAACAACAGAAAAAAAAGGAATGACGAGAAAATTGAATGAGGATGAAGTCTCTAGTTAAACATGGGAAGAGCTGCAAATGCTAAGCAAAGCAGAAGATATGCAATTGACTCTTTCTCGAACACGCTCGATGATCCACCGCTGGGTGGCGCCGATACGGGAGATTCTCGTAATTGCTGATCGTCTGCAAGTGCCAAGATACAAAATTAATCGAGGGGAAAACAGACAAAAGCCAGTATAAATCCAAAAAGATCCAATTTTTTAATTCAAAATCAAAGCAAAAAAGTTGTTTTGAATTAAAGTTGGTCTGATGTTCTGGGGGTCTTGTTTGTGTTTTCAGACTCAACAAGATGTAGTTTTGCGTTAGAACAATACTAAAAGAACCATTATCCGAATCTTCGCCTTGTTTCGGAGAGCAAAACTGAGTAAAAAATAAGATTGGTTTTGTTGGGTTTGCATGGAAAGTATAGAAGATTTGGTTCAGACGATGCTAATCACTGGAAATATCCAAAGCAGATCTTGATTACTATTTTTTGGAAGATTTGATGTGAAGATTAACATTCTAGCTAGGATATTATTAACTTTAATCAACAATTAGAGAGAAGGCGATCAAGAAACTAATCAACCAGACCCCAAATCTCTGTTTAACTGTTTCTCAGGTCATCTTCTTCCTCTGTTACTTATCAAGGCTTTCAGACCAGGGACGGGAATCGGTTGAAAACATTAGACATAATCAAACGTATCGGGTTTCAAAGAATCGAAGCTAACAGTCAGAATAGATGCTAAGCTTCATCGATTTGCAGGGTTTGCAGAGAAACTTGGAAGCTTAGTTTCATGTGAGTATTGATGGAGGATAGCAAAACAGAATTACCATAAAAGATAGTATAACTAAATTCACAGGATTTACCTGGGGCAGGAGCTTCTGCCGGCCCTGCAACTGGATATCCAAAAACTACACAGCAAAAAACGCAAGAACGAATCAAAATCAAGCTCTGGTTCATTCAATACACTCTCGTTGATCTTCATTATAGTTAGATCTGAACTTTAGATGAACATTTGATTCAAATTTGGTGAAGTGGGTTGAGTTTTGAGACTTCGATTGAGCTATGCAAAAAGAGATGTAGAAGAAGGAACCTGAGCACACGCTAACAGGGGGAGTGGAGACGCCGCAGACGGCGGGGAGATTGAGAGCTTTCGAAACTTGAATGCTTAATCCAGCTTGGCTGGGATCGCTTAGCAGCTGGCAAAGGCAGATCGGACTGCTCTCCACCAGACCGGCGAGCTCCCCGCAGCAACCCTTCGCCGGCACCGTCTCATTACTTCCTTCCTCCACGTATGAAAGACAATCCGACATGTTCAGCAGCACGGTGAAGCAGTCCGGAGAAGGCCCTGGCGTGAAACCCGCTGTCGGAGGCAACGACGGGCCTAGCTCCGTTGTCGGAGGCAACGACGGGGCTACCACCATTGTCGGAGCTATCAACGGCGCCGTAGTGGGTGTTAGGGCCCTAACCAAACAACCCTCGAACACAGTCAGAACAAGCGCGAAGGCTACGATTGAATTAAGCTTAGAGAATGCCATTTTCAACGTGTAACCAGGAAAGAAGGAGAAGAAGAAGAACAGAGAGGGAGAGCAGATAAAGAGGGGAAAAAGGGAAAAGGAAGAAGGAAGCTAAATAGCGATAGCAATGGCGGATGAGGGACAGATAAGGTACATGTGAAGGAGGAGAGTAGGCTAAACTAATAAATGTGCCCTAGCTGCTTGCCCAAAGCTACTACCTAACAATCTGCTCCAGAAGTTATGGCTTGCCTCTTCATTCTCAAGGTGGCCACTGTTGTTTCACACATGGACTGTCTCTCTCTCTCTCTCTCCTCCGATTACTCTGAAATCCGAACTTCCAGAAACAGATGTGAATTTCAAGAAGACGTTAATCGAGCCAAGGGCTATCTTCATCACAACCTGACGACAGCCATGCACGACTGCTACCCGTTTCTTTCAGTTAACCAATTCAATAAAAGGGTAAAATTTTCACACATACCATTTGTCAACCCACTTTTCCGCCATGGATAAAAAGCTCAATCAGTCTCCCATTCGTCTCATTCATCGGTCAGGCATTGCGTGAAGCAGCTTACTTTTACAAAAAGTAAAAACGGTGTTCATATGAACGAAATCTCGGATTCCATGAACGGCTTTTCTGGAAAGAATGTCGCTGGATGAAGATCGTCTGTCTACTAGAGGTAATAAACAGTTGGGAGTTGATCGGTTCAGAGAAGCATTCAATTCAATCTTCCATGTTTGTTGGGTCTGCCATGAGAAGACAGCCCACAGCTCATTGATCATCGTTTTCATCAGAGAAGGAAGAAGAAGACATGATCCAGTCTACTACCAGGTAATGTTATGAATTCCCACTTGAAATATCAAAATCTTGGCGTCGTTTGGATTGACTTTTTCATTCTGGTTTTTTTTTTTTTTTCAGACCGTAGGGGCAACATTAAATGCATCACCGTCGTCATAGAACATCTTCTCTACGTTAAACAGAGTTGACCCACCATTTCAACCTACCCAGAACTTCATTTTTCAAAGTCGGGTTGCCTCAGCAATATCATTAATGCAAAATTAAGAGCCCCTAACCCAATTCGCCGACTAATTATGAATTTTCAAACTCAAAAGTGTCCTCAGTTTATCAATTATCCGCCATTGATGAAGGGAAGAAGCTCTTGATTAAGTTCAATTGAGATATTTAGAGGAAAAAAAGTGTATTTGTATTATCTGTTGATACGTATGATTTATGAACAAGCAAAACAGGACGAATCCCAGTTTCTAACAATCTTCTAAGTTCTACCAGAGCTTCACGCTGTAATCGCATTTCTGAGAAACTATCTTCGACCCCGTAGCCAGCTTATCCACTGTTATTTCGCATGACACTCTGACAGTGATCTTCCAAGTTTTAAGCGATCCAATTTTCAGCTTCACCGGCGCGTGTACATCCACCATCAACGGCACCTTCCCTTGGTTCTGCGAATCGTATAAACTTTTGTGAACGGAGCTCGATAATTCAATGGCGGAACCTTTCAACGCGGTTCGCAAAACCGTTTCGTTGTTTGACGGCTGGTAAAACACTGGCAATGCTCCTTCGCAGAGTTTTACGTCCGAGTAAAATACTATGGCCGAGCTTTGTCTCTCGTAGTAGATTCCGATCTTATCGTTAGGGTTATAAGCGCGAAACAGGACATCAATTTCCGGCGAGATCGAGGTAGTCGACGATGAGGTAAGATTGACCCCCTTGATTGTCATGGCGTCGATGGAGTACTTCGGAGATTCCGGGCGAACAACGAGGAAAAACACGCCGGCGGCGATGCCCAAAAGGAATACGAAAGAAACAAGGAAGGCGAGGAGGGAGCAGAAGCAGCGGCGGCGGCGACTTCCGCGGTGTTGGCGGCGAGTGAGCTGCTGGAATCGCTTGGCGTTTTCCGGCGGAGGAACGCGGTAGACCTGGTCCTTGGGGATTTGGACGACATAGGTGCCGGGGGGAGGAGCGGTGAGGGAGCTGTCGGAAGAGGTGCTGGGCCTGGGAGGGGAATCGGCGGGATGGACTCGGTCGGCCATGGAAGAAGAGGTCTAGAAACTGAAAGCAAGTAGAGAGGCTGAAGAGTAGCTGGCTCATTATAAGCAGCCATAGGTAGACCGCGTGAAAAAAGGTCTTCGACAACTGGACGAGGGGTAAAACTGGGAATTTAAAAACAAGTTTCGAATATTTGAACATAATTAGATATTCAATCCAAACGTGTAAACAAAAATTGACAACTTTTGAAACGATCTAAACTTTCTAAGTATAAAAGGAGTTTTGTTTCGAACCCAAAACTAATTTCAAATTTGGCATAAATACAATAAAACTCTGACCAAATCTAAAAATCAGTCTAAATTTGCCCAGCCAATGAAAGTCATTCCTAATTAAAATAATATATATATTTTTCAAATATACCAATTCCACCCCTTACCGTATACTAACTTGGTTTGCCCTTTGCTTTGGCTAATGACGTGAATATCCAATATCCAGCAAAGCAAACAGCCTCGGCAATTACGGGACCGGAACTGCTCCTGCAGACGTGGCTGGACGAGTTCTCAGAGGCTCCCTCGAATTTCATGAATTGGCCCATTTGGGCTGCTGCTAAATGGGCAAAAAACAGAAAAAGACCGTTCCTTTAAAAACAAAAACATAGCGACACTTCCCGACAGGCACAGCAGTTGTGGTATCTGCAACATCAAGTGCAAGATTCTTAGGTCGAATGGCCACTCTCACACATCAAAATGTACTCTAAAAACCAATAAAGAATAAATTATCGTATTTAATTAATAAAGCTCTCCTTAGAAATTAATTATTAAAATAAACCAATAAAGAATAAATGTATGGTTTCGGGTTGATATATTACACTACGAGGTGCGGAGAAGAAGGACGACCGTTGATTGGGTCAAAAGTCAGAAAAAGACGAAAAGTCTACGTGGTTTTCTCTCTTCTTCCTCATTTCCCACCCAACTCTACCTGCTCTCTCCCTCTCTCCCTCTCCTTGCTTCTCTTTCTTGAAGAAAAGCTGTGCAGAAGCAGGAGGGCTTGAATCTGGTACTGGCTATAACAAGGAAGGTAGAAACAGAGATACAGGCTTTGATTTGTCCGTTTTTGCAGCCATGGCGGTGATTCGGAACTCTGCTTTTACTTTTGTTTTTCCTCTGGCCCTTACCCTGGTTTTAGTGGTTCCTTTGGTGCGGGGTAACGCCGAAGGAGATGCTCTTTATGCTCTGAGGCGTAGCTTGTCAGATCCAGAGAAGGTCCTCCAAAGCTGGGATCCCACTCTTGTCAACCCCTGCACTTGGTTCCATATCACTTGCAACCAGGACAATCGCGTCACTCGATTGTACTCTCTCTATTTATCTCTCTCGTTTGCTCGCTATGGGGTTCTCCCTTCTTCTGGCGTGTTTACGCTTAGTTGTTCTCCGTGCTATTTCGTTGTCCGTCAGGATTCTTTTCAGTCTTTCTTACGATTAGGGTTTGATTGCTTATTAGACAATGATTTCTCCCTTCTGATTAGCAAGTTTGATTCCTTCGTCAACTATTTGTTTGGTTTTGTAGAAAGTGGGAGATTGTATTATTGATTGTTACCATCTTTGATGCTGTTCATCACCCACTAGACATGTTTTTTTCTGTCTTTGTGTTTAGATGATTTTGTATTATTATGTATTTGTAGAATCTTGCGTTTAGGTATGGTCAATTGATGATGAAAATCAGCAGTTATCGTGTAGAAGTTTTGCAATTTTATTTATTAAATTTAGGTTTCATCAAATGCAATTGTAAAGTTTATGTTTTGATATATGCAGGGATTTGGGTAACTCTAAGCTGTCTGGGCATCTTGTACCTGAATTGGGAAAGCTTGAGCATCTTCAATATCTGTACGACTTTAGCGCATAGAGGATGCTTTCATCGTTATTTGTTGCTATCTGTCGATGCTCTTTGTTTTTTCTCATGCATATAAATCAAGTAGTTTGTATCCATTCATGGCTTTGATCTGTCATCATCAGTTGTGCTGATAATGGCCAGCGTCCCATTATTTTTGTCGATTCATGGCCTCATTATTGTGTTCGATACGATGCAGTGAGCTTTACAAAAACAACATTCGAGGAACTATTCCGGCCGAGATTGGTAATCTGAAGAGGCTCATCAGCTTGGACTTATATAACAACAACATTACTGGAAGAATTCCTCCTTCTTTGGGGAAATTGAAGTCCCTTGTTTTTCTGTGAGTTTATTACAATCACAGTCGTTATTATTGCTTTAATACAAACTGTTTTTGTTTTCTGTTTCCTCAAATTATTGATTGGTCAGGGATTATTAATGCAAATTTAGTAGATTTGATTCATTTTTCTTATGAAGGTAAACTGGTATCGCGTTCATCTTGCTTTAAATGGTCCGACAAATGAAACACTTCTTGTCTCATACTTTTTTTTTTCAGGCGACTTAATGATAACCAATTAACAGGACCAATCCCTAGAGAACTTGGAGGAATCTCAACCCTTAAAGTAGTGTAAGAGCCATAGTTCCAAGTTTATATAATATTTTTGAGGATATAAAATTTATTATGTTTCTTATTTTATTATATATTTTCATTTTTAGGGATGTCTCAAGCAATGACTTGTGTGGCACAATTCCCTCTAACGGACCATTTGAGCACATCTCCCTTAACAAGTAGGATATTTTCCTTTCTGTTTAGATTGTTTGCCTTTAAGTATTTATCTCTCTAGCTTTATCTCATCTCTCTAACATTTCTCACACGAACATAAGAACATAAGGACATAAGGACATCATTTCTCACAAAAACAAGTAATAACTGTGATCTATTTCTAGCTTTGAGAACAACCCTCGACTGGAAGGACCAGAATTGCTGGGGCTGGCACCATACGACACAAATTGCTCGTGAATAACAACGACAGCAACGTGTATTGTCAATGGTGAAGTGTAATGATGAAATAGGTAGACATAAACAGTACAAACTGCAATTTGGTAGTATTTGTACTATGATTATAATGCTGCTGAGATATGTTCAAGAACTGAATTCCTTAAACGTAATTGCATAAATGTATTTTAAATACACCTGCCTTGTTTTCACTATTTTGTTTGTTCATCCTTGCTCTCCCAACTCTTCACGGGCAACTACAGATAGAATTAAAGTAATATTAGATTTACTTTAGTATATATTTTTAATTTATTTTTTGATGTGATGAGTTTTAATTTGTCTAATTAAAATAATTATTTATAATATTCATTGTATAAATCAAAATTCGAAAGGTCAGAAATTAAGTTGATAGAATATATTAAAAAAATAATTCTAACATTACTTATAGAATTAAACACCGGAGATAAAAAGCATGATAGCCCATCCAACTACAACTCAATTACATTCATTGTCACAGCTTGATGTGATAAGTTTTGATCGATCTAATTAAAATATTATATTATAATTAAAATAATTTTTTATTAATATATTTTGATTAGTCTAATTAAAATATTTTAATATATTATAATTACAATAATTATTTATAATATTTATTGTATCAATTAAAATTTGATACGTCAGAATATAAGTTAATATGATATGCTAAAAAAGTAAACTTAGCATTACTCGTAAAATTAAACATCGGTGATAACATTTATGATAGCACATCCAACAATAGCTTAATCGCATTCATTGTCAGTTGTCACGACCCGACCCAACGTCCTGTTGGGTCGACCTCCCAGAAACTTCTAATTAGAACCATAATGAAATGAAGATCAACGTCCTGTTGGGCCAACGGAAGCAGCTCCAAAAAAGGTGAAATTATTCTTTCTTTTCTATTCAGTTTGAGTTTGCTGCAAATTGAACGTCAGGGGAGGAGAGACGGGAATTGAGTGTTGCTCAAGGAATTTTAAATATCGACGTCTTTACTGTTTTCCGAGAGATTTTCTTTGGCTGAATTTTGAGTTTTTTCGGTGGCTGGGAAAAATATAGGGAGGTAAAGTGAGTGTTTGAAGTTTTTCTTGTGGGGAAGCAGAACCATTGTTTCATCGAAGTTTTTGAATGGTCCCTTTGGTCTGTGTAAAACCATAGGCAAATTTTTTTTTGATTTGGAAAAATGCATAGGAAATTTGCTCGTTCTTCCTGAGAAACCTTGTATTTTGTGCTATATATGGCTACTCACCTTGAAATGAATGCCCAGGGTTTTTCGTTTAGAACAGAGAAAAGTCTAAGCCCTCATAGTTCTTAGTCTATATCTTTCCCTTCGCAGCTATCTTGTAGAACCAGGTAGCTTTTTAGCCAATGCTTTCACCTTTCTCTGGGTTTTCTTCTTCTTCCTTCTCAAGATACTCCGTTGCCATTTTTTTTTTTGCTTGGAAGGATTGGAATTCTCTTGGGATGTTATAGGAAAAAAATGCCCTTTCTTGACTGAATTTTCTATTCCTTAATATTCTTTTCCTTGAAGTTGTTCTGATCTCATGGTTAAAGAATACTATTAGCAACTGTATCCACTAGACAAATAGTTTACTTAAAATTTGGAAATCTTCTATCTGTGAACAGGCTACTCATTGATTCGAATCAGGAAGCTAGAGAAAGATGTTCTTCCATATTGTGTTGGAAAGGAATATGCAACTGCACCCACGTCACTTCGGCCGCAACCTCAGAGATAATCTTGTATCAAAACTCATGAAAGATGTTGAGGGTACTTGCAGGTTAGTCTATAAAATTTTTATTTTGTCCTTAAATTATGGATAAAGGGTGTGTGTTGTATTCAACGGATCTTTAACTCCATATCCGACATTACTTTGAGATAGTGATGGAATTACTGTGATATATAATTAAGTGTGACAGTAAAAGGTTTAATGAATGTTAATATCAGCCATCTTGATAAACATTCTACTTCTTACCACATAGCACTGAGTTATACATCTAAACTGGAAGAATTTGTCTAACCTTTATGGAGTGGACGACATGGTTTTGTGGTGGCAATAACGGGTATTGACAACATTGGGAAAGGGTTGATTCGTGATGGCACCGGCTTTGTCACATTTCCAGTGAAGTACCAGTGTGTAGTATTCAGGCCATTTAAAGGAGAAATCTTAGAAGCTGTTGTCACCATGGTAAACAAGGTAAGACAGTTCCTTTTAGCTATCACCCCACTAAGGTGATATATGAACTGTTTTATGGTTATTTGACATCCATATTGTTGAATTGGAAGTTTTACATGACAATTGTGACAGATGGGGTTTTTCGCCGAAGCTGGACCAGTTCAGATTTTCGTTTCAAACCATGTATGCTTACACTTTTGGAGATTTTAGACTTTTTTTGGCTCCTTGTATTTTTTCTGTGGATAGAATAAATTTCAAGGGAAAACCATTGGTTTTAGAGTGAAACTGCGATGGTCGTACTCATGTTGTAAAATTGTATTTTATTTTTTTAATCTGAGATACTAATCGAGGAGTCATACCTTCATTTTGTTTTAGTTGATACCGGACGATATGGAGTTTCAGTCAGGAGACATCCCAAACTACACTACCTCAGATGGATCAGTATTTTCCTTCATCCTTGTGTAGTAGTCGTAGTATCACAATGTGAGTTCATATTTTGTTTATATTTTTGCTTTTTTACAGGTAAAAATTCAGAAGGACAGTGAAGTGCGATTAAAGATAATTGGCACTCGAGTGGATGCTACAGAAATCGTGCGCTTCTCTTTCATATCTTTTTATTAACCATCAAATATCTCAATCCTTATCACTTGCTAGAAAACTAATCTGAACTCTATGGAGCATTTAGTAGCCCATCGTTTTCTCTGGTATTGCATGATAAATACGTTAATCATGATCATGCATCATTGCTATAATTTAGCATCGGGGCTTGCAATCTGTCAACTTCGTTGCTTATTTACTGATTCCGGACACTTGAACAGTTCCCGCATCTGATGGATGTCTCTCAAGAAACTATGGCTTGTCTTAAAATCAGATATACTTTTATTTTTCGTTGTACTATATATATTTAAACATAGAGAAAAAAGATGGGTTTGGGAATGCTGTTCATCTGCTGTTGTTTCCTTTTGCAGTTTTGCATTGGCACTATAAAAGACGACTTCTTGGGAGTGATAAACGATCCCGGAACTGCTTGATGGATGATTATGCTACTTCTACACCTTCTACTTGTTGCTTTTGTAAGCTTTTACTGAATTTGAGCTTAGATATTGGCTGTTTTTTTTTGTTCTGTCCAAACTCTGATTACTGAATTAAGAAAGTGTATATTTTTACTTTCCATTTCTGTGTGTTCTTGAGCTTGTGAAATTCATGCTCCATTGAAGGGCATGGATGCAAAACTGGTCACTTTGTAATTCTGGGTACCGATTAAAAGAGTGTTGGTAGGGCAGATGATTGGTGCAGTTTTAATTGAACTAAGAATCTTTATTTGGTTTAGCTTCAATTAACTGGAAACTGATTCTTGGACTCTAAAGAATCCAGTTCGGTTCTCGATTTATTCTTTCAGAAACATATGAATTTGAATCAACCCAGATTTACAAATTTTTTGACTTTTCTACACAAATTTTAAAATTTCAACCTAAATCAGCCAAAACTGACACAAATCGAGTTCAAAAATTAAGAAAACCAACCAAAAACTATACTTAAACTGAAAGTACCGAGGATGAGAATACAAAGCCAATCGAAACTCGAAACAAAAATTGAGGTTATCCTCAGGTAAGTTCGGACCGACTCAACTTGGTTTCAATTATGTCACAAACAGAGCCCAACCTCGGACCAAATCTAGAGTGACACCAAGTGCAGTGGTCAAAAAGCAAGAGCTTTCTACTACGATATCAAGAAAACTGTAAAAAATCATGGATTGTTCCATCTTATTAGAAGCTAAAAATGACACCTAAGAAGAGAAAAGTCTAGTAAACAAGTAGAGGTGACACCCCTGTACAATTTCAAGCAGTGGGATGGTCTGGCAAGCTTCGTCTGGGGACCTGTTCATCCATCTTCTCAACTTTTCTTCGGCAGCCGGAGCCATTCGATGTTGCAGTACACTTGCCCCTAAGGGCCCTACCAAATTCAACCTAGTTGCAGCGGAAATAACGTCTCTCATTGTAATGAACATATAAGCCCTCTGGGCACTCATGCTATCCCATCCAAGTAATCCACATACAAGACCAAATATAGGAGCATGGTGAAAAGAACCTGCAAATTTCTCTTTCATGATTTTAAAAGATGGTATTTCAGGAAATACAAGGGTGGCCACCCTCATGAGTGCTGATCCTTGTGTTGTGGATGCTTTTCTGCTCACTTCATTAGTTAACATTGCATTTAATAATCGGTCGAGCTTCTGCCATGTTTCTAAAGTCGGTGACAATGCTGCAGAGTAGACGAACGGAAGAAACAGACTTCCGGTGTTTTCTAGAAAATGGATAACAAAGGTTTCGAGATCTTCTGGAGTGGAGATCATCCGCACTTGTATTGCAGCCTCCAAACCGAATGAATGGGCGAAACCGCCAGTTGGGAGGATTGAATCGAGTAGCTGCCATTTGCTCCAGTCCAAATGAGAATCGGTTGTGGCTTCTACTTTGCACCTTTTGTTTGACTCCATTAATGTAGTTCAAGTTATGTACATATCCTGACAAAATGAAGAACTTGTTCCTCAGTGAATCCATCTTCTTTCACCAACATAAATCTTTTCATTTTAGTTGAAGAGAATAGGAAATATGAAAAACTGTAGCATTGAAATTGCAAACAAACGACAATTAATTTACAGAAAAAATTCTTCACCCTCTCTCCCTCTTCATTTACACTAGATCTCTACTCCCAGTGGTTTCCGAAATTTCTCAATCATTCGCTCATTGAAAGCTCCGAAAGAATGTGTCATATTTTGATTGTAAGTTTTCTAGACATCCTTTTTTTCCGGCTTAGATCGTGTTTTTCAGTCCCGCTTACTAACACACAATCACCAAAGTTGGGTCTCTAGTAATAGGAGAGACCAAACTGCCAATTAACTCAAATCCAAAACAAACTGGCAACCAGAAGCGAGCAAAGCGAAGCATCAGTAGAAGCAAACAGATGAACATTAAAGCAGCCAAAGATTCCTCGAAAGAAAACGGTGCACAAATTCATCTATAAGATACAAATCAAATCAAAAAATTACAAATGAAAAAACACGCCGCAACCACTCAATTCTACGAGCATGGAATAAATACATTCTAAAAACACATCTCAATTGAAAAAAGATGGGATTCGGAGAGAAAGGGAGAGGGTGAGAGCAGAGGGAACAACAACAACAGACCTAAGTTTGCTGTGTGCAGAAAGGGCGGGGTCAGCCACCCCTTCACGGGAGAGTGGGGGTTATTGACTCCTAGTTAGCCCCCCTCCCTCTCCTCCCGGCCCTCGAAATATAATAATATTTTTTTAATTTAATATTTTCAAAATATATATATATATTTTTATAAATTAAATATTATCGGAATAGCTTAAATTTTTTATCACATGTTTATAAAAAAATTAGACAATAATCTGAAAAAAATACAAAATATTTCAACATTTAATGATTTTTTTATAATTTTTTTATTTCAAATGACAAAAATAAATTATTAAAAATACATAGTTCCTCAAGAAATTTGAAATATTTCAAGATAAATTCGTACACTATTTTTGTTTGAAATTGTGAAACGGTTTTGGGAAAAAATATCAAATTAAAAGAAATTATAAGTTAATTGTTAGTTAAAATAATAAAAAATGTATATATGGCAAAAATTGTCATAAATCTTTCCAGATTTATTTTTTTTTTCAAAATCGTTTCACAAATTCAAATAAAAATTGTACAGTTTATCTTGAAATTTTTTGAATTTTTCGATGGAGTAATTATTTTTAATAAATTAATTATTTAAAATAAAAAAAAAACTATAAAATCGTACAAATATAGAAATATTTTGAAACTTTCTAGATTTGTCCTGTTAAAAATTTAAGTCATTCTAATTATATTTAATTAGTACAAACATTTTTTTGAACGTTAATTAAAAAAATATATTATTATATTTCATGAGACGTGAGCAGACGGTCGACTGGAGTCTCCACTCCCGCGTGAGGGGGGTGACCAAACCCCCTGCCCCTCTCACACCACTAATTTGGGGGGCTGAACAGAGGGATAGACTTCCTGGTCCACTCCCAGGAGTGTGTCGCCTTTTGCTTGAGGTATTTTTTTTTTTTTTTTTTTTGCATATTTCAAAGTTTAATATTTTTTTAACCTATTTTTTTAAAATTTGGGATCTTTTAAATATTTTATCCTAAAGATAAAATGATAATTGACGAATTTTAAAATTCGAGATATCTAGTACAAATTATTATAGACTCACTTCTTGGTTAAAGAACATATTTATTAATTTGTAAGCATCTTTGCATTTAGAATTACTTAATACAAATAAGAAACCAATAGTTATGCAAATTAATAAATGTCATGACACCGGTGAAAACATGTAAAACTTATGAGATAAAAATATATGAAGGGTTAGCATTAATTTACCTCTTAATACATCATTAACAAAATTGGATAACTTTAATGAGCTGAAACTAACTTTTAATAAGTACCTGGTTAATTAAGCTGCAAAAAGAACCCAATGAAATATACAAGTTCCATCGCAATTACATTCTCAAAATTCAGCCACCACAAGTAAATTGATTGTAACAAGGAAAAGAAACTATACTTGGATCGTAGAAATCCCCGTGACAGTATGTGTTTCAGGATACATGATGCCCCTCTTGGAAACAAGGGATACCAACAATCACTGCTGCCATCCATATTGTTGATTGCGGCTCCCGCCCATCATGTTAGACCCCCAACCGGTGCCCGAACTACTATAAGGCGCTCCACCGGGAGGATAGTTTGGTGGGACTCCATAGCCACTACCTCCACCTCCCCGAGACGCAGCATTGGACATGCCACTAGACCCATATGGAGGGCCTCGCCCTTGTGGATACTGCCCACTGCCATAGCCTCCTCCACCCCCACCACCGCCATCTCCACCGCCGCCTTGGCCTCCCCGATTGTGGTGGTTGTATCCCCCGGCAGGATTACCACCCCCAGGGTACCTGCCAGGGCCACCTCCCGAGGGGCCGCGAGGCTTCCCAAAATGATGGCTGGGGCCAGCAGCAACTGGCTGTTGAGAGACATGCCCGGGCTGGTTGCCTCCTGGTCGTATCTGAGCATGGGCTTTCCCGGACTGCTGGATTGGGGGGAGGCGACTGTGTTGTGCCGGGTGTTGCAGTTTCTGCCGTTTTGCATTCTCTTCATGCTGTCGCTGCTGCTGTCGTTTTTTCTTCGTTTGGAACTCGTGTGATGATTCATACTTGGGTAAACTGAAGATGTGAAAAAACTATATCAGCTTACTTTATTAGGAAATATAGAACTAAGTATATCCGCATCATGGGCATCCTTTGCAGATTTCAAATAAATAAAATCCAAACCTCTTTGGATCACAGGGCAAGGGATCTGTCCAAAAATACTCGGCATCGAGCGCATCCTTAGCAGATATCCGCTGCAGTGGAATGGGTATATCAGCAGAAAAGTCAATACTCGATGTAGTGCAACAGTAAATAAGAAAGCTCATCAGAAAAGAAATCTTTAACCACCGCATGGGAAGAGGTAAGCGTAAAATTTTAGAATTCTTTCTTATATCTTTACATTTATTTACAACATAATTAACCAAAATAGAAAAGTAGCTAGATGCACTGCACAATGGAAACATTCTATGTCTCCAGCTATATCTTCTGTCAATTACACTTTTAGGCTCTTCGTTATTAATAAAAATCCACCATTTTTTATTAGGCGACTCACCTAAACAAATCCTAGCAGTGAAAAAAGAAATGAAAAAGGAAAAAAAGCATCATTGGAAAATCGTAAGACAATAATGCTAAATAGGAATAATAAAGTAGGTGACGACAAGTTTGATGCACCCGTAAAGCAAACATTTTTAATATTAACCATCCTCCTCATGGTGCATAGCTAAAGATCCATTATGACTTTCACATGAATCACAAAAGCCTCTTACCATACCATATTTTTTATTGGTAAAATAAGATGCATTAATGCTTAAATTGAGCATGAATCTAAGAAACTTGCTTAATAAAAATCGAGGTGCAGACAACAATTTAATCACCCAATCAAAATTCCAGGAAAATAGTGATATCTACAAAAATAACAAATATCTGGAAATGATACCTGAGAGGGATCAAGAGTTAGCATCCTCTCTAATAGCTCTAGAGCATGCCGGTCAAAGCTATGACAAAAGAAAAAAAAAATTATTTTCAAGAGTATGATAAAGAAAGAGACTAATCTAGGTATAAAATCTTTTATACAATCTTCATAGGTATCAAAATTCTCGCATGAGTGACATGTGTACAATCTGGTGAAACAAACAAAGATACCACAATTCGCATGAAAAGAATGAGGTACTAATATATTCTATAAATGATTAAGATACACTTACTGCCTGAAAACCTCCGTAATTCGCCTCTTCAATGGCCTTGTCGGTTTGAAATTGTTATACCAAGGAATCTTAGACACCCCAGGCCAATTACTTTCATCAGGAGCACCGCACAACTCAAAAATTTTATTCAATTGCTCTGGCTGCAAAAACCGATAAATATAAATACTAAAGCAACCTTGGAGTCTTTATTTAAGTTGACAAAACCTGGTGTTGAGATGCAGATTCTTATTTCGGGGAAGACGATCATATTTAAACAGAACAACAATAAAGTATAAGAGTAATAACCCAACCCTCATTTGGGAAAATCATAAAAAAAGATAAGTGGCCTGTACGAAATTTACAACAATCTAAATCAAAGAATTGATGGGAAAAAACACATCTATCTCGTAGAGAATAAAAAAAATTAAACAAATAGTTAGAAGTTTTGTGACGACAAAGATAAGTACTACTTATAGACGATACTAAATTATCCAAACTGAGTGATCAATTCCGGCAGCGTTTGTATCCGTTATGCAAATTTTAACTTTCCAAATAGTATTCTTTTTCATTCTTTTAATTCTTTCCAGCCTCAGAAATAACTATCCTTTAATTTGATAAATTCGGGGGAAAATTATGAAATCAGCCAACCAAGGCTCTTGAAACTGTCTCCAAGAACAATATTTGTGCGGAGTCCCCAAACACTAACCTCATCCTTTCCGGGGAAAATTGGCTTCCCGTGTAAAAGTTCAGCAAAAATACAACCCACAGACCACATATCAACAGCTGGACCATATTTCGTTGCGCCAAGCAGCAACTCTGGAGGTCTGTATAAAGTTAAAACCAATTATAAAAACTGAAAACCCTAACAGGAAAACAACTAAGAAAATTACCCGTACTATCTATAATGAGGCAGGGTCATATACCTATACCATAAGGTAATTACACGATTTGTAAGATTTGCATTGTGATCATTAGAGAATGATCGTGCAAGCCCAAAATCAGCAAGCTTCAAATTTCCTTCATTGTCGATGAGAAGGTTAGACCCTGCAATTCATCACAAAGGCATAACTTTCTGACAAATTCAGGAGTAGCAAAAGAAATAGAAATTGCTGGAGTTTATTGTGACCTTTGATGTCTCGGTGAAGTACTTGGTTCACATGACAATAATATAGTCCAGTCAAAAGCTGTTTCATGTAACACTGAAGGAGGAGAACAAGAGTGAGTCCCGAAAACCGTATTACAAGAGTTAAAAGAGAATTTCATATTCATTTCTGATGTACCTTGATTTGTGGTACTGAAAATCTCATACCAGGACGATCAGCAAGTCCAGTAAGATCATGGTCCATGTACTCAAATACCATGTAGATGCCACCCTTGTATTTGTTGCCATCTGCACCTCACAAACAGACAACAGCAACACTAATTATTCAATTCATGAATTTTAAGGAAATTGAAAATAAGGCCGAGAATCAAAGATCAAAATAAAAAGTACAAATATAATAATGCTCTTATAAGGCTTGCAACAACTGACATGCCTTGCTTTCCTTGATCATCCTTCTCAGGACCTGAAGAATAGTCCACCATTTCAAAATCTATACAGATAATCCAACAGGTAGACCGGTTCAATCAAGAGCTATAGAAAATACAAAGAATACCTGGAGATGTTACAATTTCTTTCAATTTGATAACATTCTCGTGATGCAGCTTCTTCAAAATTTTGATTTCTCGAATGGCTGTTATTGGAAACTGCATAGATAAAGAAGAATTGACGATAGCTATGAGTTAAAAACATGTAAGCAATAATGTGCAAAAAAATGCAGTTGATATATTTAGCTTTATAAAACCCAAAATTATGGTTAATGTTTAGCAAAATTTCTAATCATTTAATTTCCTTTCCATTTTTCACTCAAGAAAGACTTCTATTACTAACCAATAAAAAATAGATAAAGAAACATACCCCCTCTCTTTCATTGTCCATTCGTATTTTCTTCAACGCAACAATTTCACCCGTTTTTATTTCTTTTGCCATATAAACTTGCCTGCATATTTAGAAATATTTATGTCTAGATTACTTCTTTATTACATTCTCGGGAAGAACATGATCCTGATGTAAAAGAAAAGGACAAGAAGGCCACTTTCTATGGTTACACTACAAGAATGTCAATAAAATAAACATTGCTGCAACCATAATATATATACGCATAAATTTGTGTATATGCATGTAAACACACAACATAGGCCTCTAATACGCCCAAAACTAACAAGCGATTAAGGGCAAAATATCAGTCCACTGTAGACTCATCTGAGTCTCCCCCCTAATAAATCGACATCTCAATCCGACAAGTAAGCCCTTTGTTAGTGTGACCCATTCTTTATTTTTCACTCAATTAGCATCTTTGATGACCACATACTAGCGTTGGATGTCTCAGCCTACAAAGTTGTTTTCAAGGCTCTGTGATTGTTTAAGCTCATTAGAGACTTAATTGAATTCACATCAAGCCAATTAAACAGATCTTTAAATATTTACTAAGTATTGATGATGAGCCAATGGAGAAACATACATAAAAGACCAAGAACACATGACACTCAAAAATGTGTTTCTTGAAAAAGAAAGGATCATGACCCGCGACATCACTTCACTCCCACCTGAACCCGCGCTCGTCATCATTGGCACTAGTGACATGCATGTACCCATCTAATCGCATGCCCCACTAGTGAACTCACATGTTTGACCAACGCGCCCCCATTGCGCTTGGCCCAACTACGCAATCCAACAACTTGCTCCAAGTGCTATCATTTTGTGCGCACTAGACTCATCCATCAAGTGATATTGTGCTCACTTGCATTGTAGCCCGACTTATGCACACCCCAACATCGTACATGCCCCAATTCGCACCCCACTTAAAATTTTGTAATTTTTTTGTAGTCATTGAACTTTTATGTTTCCTCCTTAAAAATTAGATTAAATTACATATTCCTAGTTCCTTGAAACTACTTGATAACCATGGATGTAGTTCTAAGGGACACATGATTTTTGTTGTTGAATATTTCTTTTAATTTTTCTTTTAAAAATCTCTTTTTAATTCACTATGAAGAACTAGTTTTTCCTTGAGATAAAACATGGGAGACTACTTAATACCTTTGATTATTGCCAACAAATTTTAAGGGTGGCAATTGGGTTGGGTTGACCCACTTAACCAACTCGAACCGAGTCGGATTTAGGGCGGTTAAAAAATTTCAAACTCGAAAAATAACAAACTCCCCTATAACCGAATAGCACCGGATCAATTTTCGGTTAATTATCTTATAACCAGACCCGACCAACCTTATGTTCGCGGTTAACATATCAAGTGATAAGAAATTATGTTTGTTGAATATTTTATTTTAATTTTTTTTTTAAAAAATCTCTTTTTAATTCACTATGAAGAACTAGTTTTTCCTTGAGATAAAACTTGGAAGACTACTTAATAGCTTTGATTGTTGCCAAAAAATTTTAAGGGTGGCAATTGGGTTGGGTTGACCCACTTAACAAACACGAACCGAGTCAGATTTTGGGCGGTTAAAAAATTTCAAACTCGAAAAATAACCAACCCACCTACAACCGAATAGTACCGGGTCAATTTTCAGTCAATTATCTTATAACCCGACCCGACCGGCCTTCTGTTCGCAGTTAACATATCCACTATCAAGTCATAAGAAATTATGTTTATTTTTTACCTAATAGTTTACATTTCGAATTTGATTTATTTTTATTTCTAATCCAGGGGAACTCGTAATTTTTTGGCAATAACAAATTATGTATGTGGTCTGCACACCAATCACATTAGACAATTGCATAGATTAGAATAGTTTGTAATTATACATGACAATTGTATGTATGACATTTCGATAAGATATGTTTTTGAATGAATTCTTTGTAGACAATGTGAATAACTTATCCAATCAAAACCAACATGCTCTCAACCTATACCCAACTCGCACCAAAACACACCTAACTCGCAACTCAACACGAATTAATTAACTAAATCTTGAACTTAACCCAAATATTTGGGTTAGGTTTGCATCGATTATCATAGTTGATCAGTTAGGCTTTGAATCTAATATATCAAAAACCAAACTCGTCGGATTCGATTATTTTTGGAAAAAAACCGAATCGAACCCTTAGGTCACACCCTCAAAAAATTTGATTTGAGTCCAACTCTTCTTTCTTGATGACTTTTGTTCCAAGTTCAATCAATTTCAAGTTCATTGTACTTTGTTCTACATCTTTGAATGGTCTCATGTTCGCAATAGCTTTGGTTCTCATCAAAAAGTGACCCTCTAAATCATTAGGCAAGGTTCGGTGGAAAATAGCTCCTAGTTTTTAAGTAGCTTTTTTAAGTGAGTATGATTGTAGGATTTTTTGTAGCTCACTTCTTTAAATTTGTATATCAGTACAAGTTTATTTAATGATCCATGAAGATGTCATTCAATATCGAAAAATAACAGAAAAGACGATCAAAAAACCTAAATGCTTCCCAATAAGTCAATTTAGCATCTATATTCGCATAAAACACTTTGTTGATGTCTAAAACTAAGAAAATCTAAACCCTAGATCATACAGGGCCAAGTATTATCATAACTACTACGACAAGATCCAAGCATGTCATTGATGATCAAAGTGTGAGTTTTTAGCAGAAAATTCATATTTCGGACAAATTAACCACAGTAACCAGCCCTAAAAACTAAACATTTGATACTGAAAAATACATCCTTAGCTGTATGACGTAACAAATTGTAAATAGTAAAACTCATAGGAATAAGTTGTAATGAAAACAAAAGGCAGACAGAGGAAGGGACAAGAACAAACCCATAAGTTCCCTCGCCGATCTGCTCTAATTTTTCAAAGCAATCGACACTTCTAGATCCCCAAGAAGGGGACTCGTTGAGATTGAGCTGTCCTGGGGCTGCTATAGCCATACTCTCTGCGACTTTCTTGAAAGTCCAAGAGACTAGTCAAATCGCCCTTCACGAATCCCGCTGCTAATCACCTCAAAAAATGAACGATCACCTCGAGAACTAAAGAAAAAAATACCCGAATTCAAAGTACGCGAGAATTCCAACTCTTAAAATAGTCCTCGAGGCCCAATTTGATTGCAAAAACAGAGCAGAAGAGTTTGTTCGCGCTAGAACCAACTCGCTTTCGACTCCACCGCAGACTATCTCCTCTTTCAACTTCCGGTGCTTCCACAACCTTCTGCGTTCATAATTTCACAAGTGATGTAGATGAGAGTTATGTATTTTTCCTACCGCCCAAAAACAAAATTCCTAATTGCGACGAATACATAAATATCCACGCCGAAATCTTGCAATAAAAATGCATAAAAAATAAAAAATAGAGATAGAGAAGATGAATTTGAAAGAAAAGAAAGAAAGAGACTCAACCTCCTATGGCCGCCGGCCTCGTGACGGTTCTAAAGCGGGTGCAAGTTTGGAGAGCTCCGACGGTAGGGCAGGGGCGGGGCGGTGCTCCTCTCACCTCTGCACGAACTTCTTTTATTGATATCCCATGTTGCTCGTAATCTTTTTACTAATTACAGAATACAGTGAGTGTACATAAAGCTTAGTATATTTATGTCGCGTTACATTTAATAATGCATCGGCCTTTAATTAATAGCGTGACCATGTATAAGAAGCTTATGTTACGTACAGCTGAGATCGAATCTGATGCGGTAGGCTCCAACACTTCACTCCCTCCCTATAAATACCTTTCGAATTTCTCCCTCGTCTTCCACGCTCTGAATCCCGCGGACTTCCCTGCTCGACGATGGCTGATCACCTCACTCACGACCAGATTTCCGAGTTCAAGGATGCTTTTAGCCTCCTCGATAAGGACGGCGATGGTCTTTATTTTCAGATTTAGTTTGTCTTTCTCTTCTTGATTTGTTTTGTTCTGTTCTGCGTCCGGCATTTAGTTGTGCTGTTTGCGCGATTCTTGAATCTTGGTTCCAACTTTCTCGCTGTTTCATGCTTCAATAACCTGGAATTTAGACTGTGATTCCTCCGTTGTAACCTTAGTATTTACTACTTTCAATGAATGGTTTGTAATTGGTGACTCGCGCTTCCTTTGATTCGCGGAAACGTTTATTAGGTTTTCTGATTATTTTGTTTTGGTATCTGGAAGTGATTTAGTTTCCCGCGTGTGATTTGATTGGTTCTTTACTTCCTTTTCGTCAATCAAGCTGCTTTGTAATGTGGGTTTTGCGGTTTGATCGTTTAATTAAATAATGCTTACTTCATCTCGCGACTATGGACAAGTAACGATTTGACTTCTAGTACCTGTTTATTAGGAAAATTAGATTGTGTTGATTCCTCGTTGCCGTAATTCTTCTGTACGATGAAACTTAATCATCTACGCGACTCTATCTCTACTTCCTCATTTTACACAGGCTGTATTTCAACCAAGGAACTTGGAGCTGTAATGCGAAAATTGGGCCACAACCCAACTGAAGCAGAGCTGCAGGAGATGACTAATGAAGTGGATGCCGATGGTAATGGAACCATCGAATTCTCAGAGTTCCTTAATCTTATCGCCAAGAAAAGGGACACAAATTCAGAGGAGGAGCTGAAGGAAGCTTTTCGTGTCTTTGACAAGGACCAAAACGGCTCCATTTCTGCAGCTGAGCTCCGGGATGTGATTAAAAATCTTGGACAGAAGCTGACAGATGAAGAAGTCGATGAGATGATTCGCGAGGCTGATGTCGACGGTGACAGGCAGATCAACTATGAAGAATTTGTCAGCGTCATGATGGCCAAGTGAGAATCATTTATCCAATATGACTTCTTGAAATTCTTGAAATGAGGATTTATAAGTTAATTAGTCATTATTTTCTGCTGCACTTTTTATCACGATCATGGTTTATTCTCGTGCGTACATTTAGAGAGCATTATCAGCCCCTTCCATCTGGTTGAGGCTCGAGGTAAAGCCTCGATTGATGTATCTTCCTTCCCGGAAGCTTTATTTGGCCTTGCCGGAGCCGAGTTTTAGTCGGTTGGATTGCATCTTTTGAAGATGAAATTGAAAGTGTAAAAATTCAGAAGGCATCAGATTCCTCCTAGGCTTGTATTGGTAGGCAAGGAATCCATGCCGGGATGATGGGATCTGATTCCTCCGGGAAAAAAGTAGCTTTTTTCCCATTAGAAAGATGCTTGTTTTCGTGTAATTTCTAACAAATGATTCACTCTTTGATCATAAAATCTCAGGAGAAGACAACAAAGAATGGTAGAAAGTAAAAGTGAAAGCATGGACCGGAACAAAGACAGAAAACATGGCAGCAAAAAGAGCCGAGGTCGAAATAAACGTAGAGAATGTCGGATCTTTTAAATATTGCCGGCCACGGCCACCTTAGACAATCGGTCGCAGCCCCGGTACTTGTCTACTCCTAACTTTCAAGTGTTATTCGCATCAATTATGTACCCAAATGTGTGCTCTACCTATGTTAAACCGAGTTTATTTAGTCCTAGTTGTTGGTAAGTGTTAGAAAAATAGTTAAAAAACAAATCTTAATGTGTAAAAAAATATAAAAATTATATTTTTTCTTCACAAATTAATAATCATTCTCTAGAATTTTGTGCTCAATACAATATCAAATCAAAACAAATTCAAATTTCAGTCTTGGATTTTTCCTTTAAAATAAAANTTAAAAAAAAAATGTTAAAATAGTCGTATAATAATAATTATTATTAATTTTAATATAAAAAATTTAAAACACATATTTGTTGAATTATTCATTACACTATAAATTATCAGATTTAATTAAAAGTGAAATTCGATCATAACTCTACCAACAAAGTATAGTCGAGATCAATCTGCCAATTCGGGTAGGCTTTATCTACATCTAAAGGTACTGTCCTCTATTGCACATGTTCTTGTAATTCTTCTTGTAGATAAGCATTTCCTTTAATATAATAATCAAAATCACATTCCAACCACATTCCCACCTAAGAAGATATGTTTTGGCTGCCCGCATGGTCATAGCTCAACCGGTTCGAATCCTGGCAATCGCAGTGTGAGAGTTGTTACCTTCAATGTGAGGTAGCTCCTTGTAGACGCAGGTAAATGTCTCACATCTCAAGCCTATTGAGTCACTGTGACTTACTCCTCCACAAACTGTCGTGCCGGTGTGTGGGGGCCCCGAGGGCGAGGAATTTAGACTTTTGATAACAAGATATGTCTTGGCTTGCCCGCTCAGGCTTAGCTCAGTTTGTTCCGGGATAGTAGATTTGAAATCAAGCCACGGTTTGAAGTCTGCACTGTCACAGTGTTGGAGTTGTTACCTCTAATGTGAGGTAGCTCTTGTGATAGCAGGTATGAGTCTCTCATCTCTGTGCTGCTGAGTCACTGTGATTTAACTCCTTCACAAACTGTTGGGCCGGGGTGTGAGGGCCCTGAGGGCTAGAAATTTCAACTTTTGGGTACAAGATATGTCTTGGCTTTGATTTAATGTACTTAATTACTTAAATATTTTAGCTAATTATAGATTCTCATAAATATTCTCAGGTACATCCTTTTTTGGAGGAAAAATTCGAAAAAGATAACGAATTAAACAGGACTGCAAGACCGACGTGGTACTGCATTGTTCAAATAAATAACATCATTCTAATTCATGCAAAATATTCAGATGCTCATGTGCTGTTCTGCAACGCTGCCAAATTGAAATGAAAAATCAATTTGTTGTCCAATTTAAATTTAATCAAAAAAATATTTATAGTTATAATTTTCTGGATTTATTGTTAATTACAAAGGAGTTTAAGTCATATCCACAAAAATAGATCACTTTATGTGTTTCGTGTCACCAAGATTTATGCTAAAAGAATAATTTATGCTATAGTTGTGCATAACATTAATATGAACGAAACTAAGCCAATCGTTACATGTCCATGAGATGATCAATTATCCTCCGAGTGAAGGGACCCATCGGCAATAAGTTGATGATCAACGATTTTCAACGGTGTCAGATTCATTTGAGCCAAGCAGGGGGGACAATTCTCACATGGGAGAACGTGTCCTCCCCAGCACAAAAGAACTTCCCCACGTCACCACGTTGACCAACTGTTTGACTTGCTACTTTTGGAAATGCCAAATCAAACAAGCAAATTAAAGTCGACAAATGCAGTATTTTTTTGGAGTTAATGTTGGGTTCGTTTCTTCCGTTTTTTTGCCGACATCAAGTATGGTTTAAAGTTTGTCGGTAAATAATGTGTCTGTTTTTCAAAGCTCTTAACAAATGTTATTGGCCTACACATGTGTTGTTCATTAAACATTAGGGCTACCATTTTCAGGTTAGCAATGTCCGGTTCGAAATTAGAACCAGAACAGATCACATAGTTCTGAAATTTTGGATCTATTTCCACACGTAGCAGAGATAAAACTAGAACATATGGCATGGTTCTTGACCAATTCTGCACCAAAATTGGTCTCGGAATCAACTCAGACCAAATTGTCCAAGTTTTCGAAATTTGGGTTAGTTTTATTGATGAACAAAACTAAACCCAATCGCATGGTTTTGTTTGAACCGCAAGTACGGCAAATTCTGCCTAGTCTTTGAATCGTACGGTTTGAAAGCTGAGTTTTATAGGATAAAGTTTATGGACTGGCATTAGCTCACCTGCTTATCATTTTGGCAACTGACCAAGTTGAGGGGAGAGAGAGGTTCTTCTCCTTGGGCCGTACTGTTGCCACGGAGATCATGCAGCCATAGATCCAAGTTCTTCTTTTCGTCGCCATTTATAAAGCTTACTTCTCTCAACCTCCTCTCCTGCCCAATTCTCTCTCTGACTTCCGACGAACAGAGCAAAAAATGGAAGCTCGTCTCTCTCTGCTGCTACTGGTCATTCTAGTTCATCTTCTAGCTTTAACCCTCGTTTCAACTTCTCCGGTTCAAGACCCTGAATCTGTAGTTCAAGAAGTTCTTACGTAAGTGTTCTGAATCTGTTGCTCGTCGGAGATCGTTTCTGACTGTTTTTTTTTTAATTTCTGCAGGAGCATAAAAAATGCCACCATTAGCAGAAGAAACCTGGGGTATTTCTCGTGTGGTACAGGAAACCCCATTGACGACTGCTGGAGGTGCGATTCCAAGTGGGAAACTAATCGGCAACGCCTCGCCGACTGCGCCATCGGGTTCGGCAAGCGAGCCATCGGCGGCCGTGACGGCAAGATTTACGTCGTTACAGATCCGACTGACAAAGACGTCGTGAATCCAAAGCCGGGAACTCTGCGTTACGCCGTCATCCAAGACGAGCCCCTTTGGATCATCTTCAGCCGGGATATGGTCATCAAGCTGAAAGAAGAGCTCATCATGAACTCCTTCAAAACAATCGACGGCCGCGGCATCAGCGTCCACATCGCCGGCGGAGCTTGCATTACGATTCAGTACGTGACCAACATCATAATTCACGGCGTCAACATCCACGATTGCAAGGCCGCAGGAAACGCCTACGTGAGGGACTCGCCGGAACATTACGGGTGGCGGACGAGGTCGGACGGAGATGGGGTTTCGATCTTCGGAGGAAGCCATATTTGGGTTGACCATTGCTCTCTGTCGAACTGCAACGACGGTCTGATAGACGCCATTCATGGATCTACGGCCATTACCATATCTAACAATTACATGACTCACCATAACAAAGTCATGCTCTTGGGCCACAGCGATTCCTACGCACCAGACAAGAACATGCAAGTGACCATAGCTTTCAACCATTTCGGAGAAGGTCTGGTCCAGAGAATGCCCAGGTAGGGTCAACTAAAACCACCATTTTCCAGCTCTCCGACTGAGCTTTCTCCCTGTCCACCGTCAATTTAAATTTGAACCCTCGAAATTAGAGCCGGTTGGGTGTCCGAAATAATCTTTCTTTTTTGTTTTTTTTTTGTTTCATCTGTTTATCTTTTGCAGGTGCAGGCATGGGTATTTCCATGTCGTGAATAATGACTATACGCATTGGGAGATGTACGCGCTTGGAGGTAGCGCCGCTCCGACGATCAACAGCCAGGGCAACAGATTTCTTGCCCCGAACGACGCCGACAGCAAAGAGGTGACGAAGCACGAGGACGCCGCCGAGAAAGAGTGGAGAAACTGGAATTGGAGATCGGAGGGAGATTTAATGCTCAACGGAGCTTTTTTCACGAGATCTGGCGCCGGCGCATCCTCCAGCTACGCCAAAGCGTCGAGTCTGAGCGCAAGGCCGTCGTCACTCGTCGCTTCACTCACCGGCGGCGCCGGCGCTCTTAACTGCAAGAAGGGTTCTCGCTGCTGACACCATTTCACCAACTGTAATCTATTCGACTTGAAAAACCAGACTTTTCTCAGACGACTCGTCTGATTATTAGTATGAACACAACAAAATGTCGAAGCTTTACATCATTGTTTCCAAGAAAACGATCTTATTAACTGAATACAATATGAACTTTTGAATAATTGAACGTTGGCAGACAGCGACGGTGATTAAGAGTGGAAAGGGAAGTTAAAAAAGGGGGAAATGGTTGCAGGTGGATCTAAGAGCATAGGCAATGAATAAGAGAGAGAAAGGAGATCCATTGAAGAAGATCAACGTATCATATCAGAAATTAAATAGCGCTATTTAGTTAGGGTCTATACGACGCCGTTCTGTATTAAATGTACCGCTCAAAAGTTCAAACTCACGTCCATCCATTCCACACATGAACCTCTTCTATCATATGTTCTGAATTAGGGGTACTGGGTGGGCATTGGGTGTTATCTCATCGGATTGAGGCAAATTCAATCCGATCCGATAACAATCGGATCAACAATTTTGATTCGATCGGATTGTGATGCATGTGTCATCCGAATTCGAATCCGATCCGAATCCAATTAAAGAAATCAGATCAGATCGAATTTTTAAAAACTTGTAATTCGTAATGCGATCCGATGAGTTACCGATGGCCGGCCGGCTCTTCCGTTGATTCCTCTTCTGTTCTTCGTCGTTTTTAACGAATCCACTCATTTACAATTACAATTACATAAATAATTTACAAATCCAAAATCAAATCTTCATACCTATTTATATCTTCGTTTGTGTTCTTCGCGGCCGTTGTCGGAGACTCGGAGTCTAGGAGTAGAGGGTCGGCGATGCGGCTCGGCTTCGTTGTCGGAGTAGCGGAGTCGAGAAATTGGGACTGGTGATTTTCGGATTCCAAAATCGGAGTCGGGGATGCTGAATGATTTAGGGTTTCGACTTTCGACTTTCGGCCGATTTGAATTAAGAATCCGACTTTCAGATTGGATCGGATTGTGTAACATCCCTCTTTAATATGACGTAAAATTTTTTTGATTTTGGAAAGGCGTTTGGCTTTAAATTCTTTTCGTAAAACTCAGCGGAATCATTTAGATAAAATTGTGAAAAATCCATCATTTATTCAAGCCAAACATAATATCATTCATATAAAACATATTTATAAAACGTTTAGTAAACATGTTTATAAACATTGTTTGAAACTAAACACTCCAAAATACATCAAAACATTTCTTGACCTCCCCACGGGTCGGCACTTAATAATTCAAGCTTCCCGCACCGGATCTGCCTCCTCCACGTCATGATCGTCACATCAAACAGGGAGGGCTAAGTCCCTCACCTTCATCTTCATCACCTACATCACAAAACATAACCTATGAGCCTAAAGCTCAGTAAGTAATCAAATGAGCCTATATGCCTAACATGAACATGGCGTTTCTTGAAAAACATGCACATTCATTTCGTTATTTATCGTTATCTTGACTTAACTTGACATGTGTGAGCGTCACATCGTATGAAGGTGAATAGGCACCATATGGCTTCTATGAGACATCCAATTCCACATTCTCCCATAACTTGATCTTGACTTTACATACATTTATGCATTGGATGATGAATGTGTTTCATACCACCTTCATCATCCGTTGGGTGACATTTTAAAAACACGCATGAGAAAACATTTTCGTGTCTTTCATAAAACATGATGCATGAACATGATTTCATGCAATACTTGATAACTTAATATGATTCATGCATAGCTTGATAACTTAACATCATACAATCAACATAACACAAACATCTCAAAGGTAAATACTATCTTTGTTACTAAACGTACTTTACATACTTTTCATGCTTTACATACTTAGTCGATACTTAGCATAATATACAATCACAACCAATGACATACAAACACCAATCAAGCCCATATTATTGGGTTGGTGCACGGTGCGATACACCCCAAGTAAAATTCAATACATACTTAATGTAACATGTTCATTTCATACTTGATTTAATTAGCACCTAAGCATACAACCTTAATCCTACTCTTTGTGATGCAGTCCCAAAAGGGGCCAAACACATGCATAATTACTTACTTGATCTCGTTAGCTTAGGCTTAGGTTTTCGAGTCCTTATGGATCCAATGAGTTTGCTTATATACCTTAACATCATAACATAAAATAATAACATAAAATAATATAAGCAAAACTCGGAATACCCTACTTTACCATAAACTTTCGGCTTTGATAACTTTTTCTACAGAATTTTGATCAAAATACTTAAGGTACCAAATTCATACTTAAAATGTCTACTACATTTCTTTAGATGATGTTGTGATCAAATTCTCACTTAAAAACCTCATAGATGCTACATCTTTAAAATCGGGTATAACATGACCGTATTAGTTCATACCCTATTTTTAGCTCAACTTCCGATATACACAACTTTCACTACACTAATCGGATCAGAATGAATAAGGTGTCAATCTAAACCTTAGAATGTTGGATACACTTCATTAGAAGAGATCATGACTAAAATGTAACTCAAGGACTTCGTAAAAGTTACATTTCAGAAGCTGGTTAACATGACTTATAAAGTGTATACCCATAAACTAACTTTACAAATTTCATGTGTTCTTAACCATGTAACGCAAATTCCATCCCTTATAAGTCATTACGGCACCAAAATAAACATCTTAAAGGTATTTCTTGGTACCTTAGGGCTTGAGTCTTAGGCTTTACTTTCTCTTGCACTTCTAGCTCTTAAACACCAAAATTTCTTGCACAAAACACTAGAATCTCACATGAATTTGGAGAGGATTTAGAGAGAAGAGAGATCTGCAAAAGAGAGCAGAGAGAACTTTGGAAAAGGGAGAGCTGAGTCGTGGATAAGGTTACAAGTTGAAAACTCTTACTCCCTTATTAAATAGATTAACATGGAAGGTGAATGGTCATGCTGATGTGGAGCTTCAAGCATGATGTGTCACCATCCAAGCTAACCATCTCTTAATCAACGCGGCATTTTCCTATTGGTTCATCCTTAATTAATCATAGATTAACTTCCTTAAAAATTCAGTTGAAAATTTAACATTTCAGTAATAAAGTGTCAACCTCTCATTCAAGGTGCAGCCCGAGAGTTCAAGGTGTTGACCTTTAATCATTTCATAACTTTTGCTCCACAACTCTGATTTTCATAATTCAAAAACTCATAGTTGCCTCATTGAGTTGAATTTAACTTATTAGAAGACGTAAACTTCAAAATAATAGTTTAAAATAATCAAATATACAAAAGACCGAGCATCACTAAAAAGCCATAACTCTATAGTCCAGATTTCCTCTACCAACTTCAAATGAGCATAACTTCCTTGATAATTATTCATTTCTGATAATTAAGGTATCAAATTGTTCATTAAAAAGTCCACTATAACTTCTTAGAAGACACTAAATTCAGAAAACTAACGTGTGTCAACCTATGTTGACAAAACGGAGAGTATGCATTCTTTGAAATCCAGAACCGGTCGACCGCTCGTCCATGGTGTCGACCCAAAGTGTTCCAAAGTGTGACTTGTGTTGACCGCTCGTCTATTGTGTCGACCAAAAGAAGTTCCCGAGAGTGACTTGTGTCGACCCTTCTTAAATCCTGGGATCGACCTAAAGTATTCAATTGTGTCGACCCCTCTTAAATCCTGGGGTCAACCGAAGTCTTCAATTGTGTCGACCACTCCTCAATCCTGGGGTCGAACGAAAGTGTTCCAAAACACTTAGAAGATTTTCTAACTTTTCTGAATAACATCATTACTTATACCCCTTAAACCTTATTTTCTTCATCACCTTCAACCTACTAAATTGCTCACATCGAAAATACTTAAATTCTTCAATAACTACCCAACATTCATGAAATAACTCTTAAACATTTACATCCTAAAGTCACAAAATTCTAAAATAAAAAATAAGGGTTGTTACAGATCGGCCGAATTTGATAGCCAATTCAATCCGATAACGATCCGAAAGTCGGATCAAATGAAAAACTTCTCTACCGAATACCTGGTCTGATCCGACCGAATTCAATCGGATTGGATCGGACCGTCAGATAGGACCGGATCCGCCCACCCCTCTCCTAGTTCCACTTGTGGACCCGGTAAGTTTTTTGAAAAAAAAAATTATAGATTGGGTTGGTAGGTTCCGATAGAGTTGAAATCGATTGGGTGATTATCCTAATAACCTAATCGAACTGAAACAGACTCAAATATCAGATTCTTGATTCACATAAATACTCTATTTGCACGGTTTCGTTTCATATTTGGTTTCGTAAAATTCGATTATTTCTTCTTATATTTGGTTGGATCATATAATCGATCTGATCTAACTGATTAATTTCTAAAGACTAGATTTAAACTCAAATTGATTCGATAATTAATCTAAACCAAACTCTACCCAAATTTCGATTCGTTTTAGTTTGGGCTCACATAAATATTCTATTTGCACATATCTGTTTCACATAGATTTAAAACGAATCTAAATTGACATGGATTTGATTGTCACTTTTATCTGTTTCACATAAATATTCTATATTTACGTTAGAGTCAGCAATCGAGCCTGCTTGAGCGTGCTAAGCTGGAAATTTTCTAGCTCGTCGAGCCTGTCAATCTTATTCGAGTCGAGGCTGTTAAGGCTATTCGAGCCGAGTATGCCGAGTTTTTTTCCAAAAACTTCGGCTCGAGCCGGCTTGCGAGCCTCGAGTCTATTTGAGCCGAGCCAAACTCGAGCCGAGCCGGTTGAGCCTGTCAAGCCTATACGAGTTGAGCCAAATGAGCCGAACATACGTAAATATATTTATTATTTTTAAAAAAATTACATATCATTAAAAATAAATTATATGAATTCTAAAAATTACAAGTGTAAAAATTACCTATAAAAAAATTACAAGTGAAAAAAATTACATATAAAAAAATACAAGTGTCAAAAATTATATATAAAAAAATACAAGTGTAAAAGTTACAGAAAGTTACATTTTAGAAGTTAATAATTTTCGAATTCTAAATTTTTGAATTCCTCAGTTAATTCATCATCTAGTTGTTAGTTTCTTGGAACTACATCGCTTCAATCCTTCAAGCATATTGATGCATCCATGAGATCCGGTGCAAGATTTCATCATCGATCGTTGAACACTCGTCCACCTGCACTACAAGCAGACTCGAAAGCCACAGTAGAAACATGATAAGTTAGTAAATCATGTGTCATTTTATAAAAAAATCAGATAAACGACCGCGTTATTTTTTCACCAACTCAATATATCAAATGCTTCATCACGATGAAGTTGATAACGAATGTCTAAATAAATATCGAGTTCATTCTTATCAAAACTATAAGAATGCACATCACTATCAACTTCTTTGTCAATGACAATTATACTATTAATTGATTGTCTAAAACGGGAACTATCACTAGAAGTAGACACAATATTAGACGAATGAAATGAACGGTAAATACTATATTTATGGTGTTAAGAAGCAAATAAATTAGAAAGATCGTTTCTTAATGCAGCTACCAAAACTACAGACATTAACCCTAAATTACCAAAAATCGTATCAAACATCAATTTACAATAGTTAAGTTTATATCTAGTATGTATAATGCAAGCAAATGAAAAAATGTTAGGTATGTCAAGACAATATTTTTAAAATTTCGTTTTCATTTTATCAACAATTTTTGAAAATTCAGCCATTTTTTATATCTCTCGAAAGTACCAGTTAAGTTTACAAATATAGGAAAAATAAGATGCGTAGTCGGGTAATAAATTCCCGAATATTCTTTAGTAGCTTCAAAAAATAGTTTAAAAAAATCAAGAAATAAATTAGCTATGTCACAAGCAATTATCTAAAGTAATACCTTGTATTTTTTACTAATAAAATCGCATATTACATTCCAATACGGTTTAACATGTTACAACATTAAATAAGTTGAATTTCACCTTGTTGATACATCCGTTTTTAATTTTATAGGTCGAAGATTAGCTGCCTTACAAAAATCTTTATATTCTTGTTGTTGGGAGTTAGAAGAAGTAATAAAAGAAATTGCATTTCTAATTGCATCAATATTACATTTTTGTAAAAGTGACAATATATCGATAAATAGTTATTCTATTATGAAGATATTAACAACTACGAAATCTTAATATTATTTTATGAAGTTGTCATCTATCATCAATGAAATGATGAGTGACAACTATATATCCGAGTGTTTTAGGTGCACTTCATAAGTCGAACGTAATACAAATACAGATTATAAGTGCGTGCGAAAATAATGCAACTAACTTGTTTTTCATATTATTGTACATTTTAATAGTGTCACCTTGCAAAGTACTACAAGAATTTGTCTAAAACTAGGGTTAACATATTCCCTTATAAATTGTTAAATAACTTTGCTATCAAACATCGATAGCGAGACTTCTTTTTGTGCCACATATTTTGGAGCACCTTCACGCAATCTTTCATGTGAATACACGAAATTTCCTCAACCGCCAACATTTAATTGTAATTGGATTCGGTCTCTCATTTGCTCGCGTGCGTGACATTTTTTATAATGTCGACCAATAGTGCTAGTGGTAGATTCGTACGCGTAGTGTTGTATACAATATTTGCATTGCGCTCTATTTTCGATTTTCTCCCTATTTGTAATTTTTTTTCAATTCAAAATGTTTTTAAACATCCGACGTTTTTGATTTTTTAGATTTCGATGAAGATATGAATGCATGTGCAGATGTGTTAGCAATAGAAAATGCAGAATTAGTAGATCTAATTTCTTGAATGTCGTCATTATCGGATGAAAATGATTCAAATTGTGCATAGTGTGCATCCTTATCTATATAAATTAATAACAAAAAAAATTATAAATTGATATCATTTACCAATTACTCGATGGTAATTTGTACGTGGTAATTGATATTTGTAATTTCACAATTACGAGTCCTGCAAAATTAAAAAAAAATTAGTTAACAATACAAATTAACATTACGATAACGTCACAAATTAATTTTACGCATACCTCGATGATGAATTGATAATTGTTTGACTAACAATCATATACACGAGAAAAAAATGATTGGTAAAGTGAGATTGAGAGTGTGAGAGCTTGAAAGAATTCGAGAGAAATTAGTGAAATTTTTTTACACCCCCGCCCCTTTTTATACTACCTCAAAATCTAATCGTTGGATGATATAGATACATATTGGAGCTCGCTCGAGCTCCCGAGCCAGCTCGCTCGGATGCCGGCACTACAAAACGTGTTAGTAAAGAAAAATATAATCACGAATTATGTATTTTTCATTATTTGAAACTATGTAAGTTGTGGGTTGTACATTAACACTCATTAGTCATATCCTTCACATGACGAACTATCATCGTCTTATGTCGTTTCTCAAGTTCTATTGAATTTGATGTTCGGATGAGGTTAGTAGGAGCAAACAAGCATAAAGATACTGCATTTTTGTTAAATTCTATGATATATATAGTTTTAAGAATAATTATTAATGAATACCTTGAAATTAAAAGTATTTTCAACTAGCATCTTAAACTTTTAATTATATCAATTGACACTTTGAAGTATGAACAATTTTCAAATGATACTTTAAACTTTTGATTATATCAATTAACACTTTAAAACATTAGTTCATTTTCAATTAACATACTAAATTTTAAAGTTTTTTCGACTTCCACCATAATATTAATTTTTGTTATTATGTAATTTTTTTATTCATATTCGAGTGTCCATTGATAATTATCTTTTTTTATTTAAACCTTAGGTACAAACTAAATATATAATAAGATGCCAGTTGTTAGCCTATAATATTTTTAGGTATCAATTGATAATTAAAAATTTTAAAATGTCAGTTAAAAAATATCATAAATTTCAGAGTATTCACATATATTTACTTTTTTCTTTATCTAACTAAATATATAATAAGTTGGGCTTTTGAATCAAAAGTAGACTTTAGTTCAACTTGTCTTGAGTTGGCTAGCAAGAAGGAGGCTACTTCATGTTCTTGAAAAAATTGGATTTATTATTAACGATTGATATGATTAACGTAATTAATTATTAAAAAATGAACTAAAAAATTAATTAAGGAAATGACCAAAGAAGACGTGTGGATGGGAGGGAATAGTAATTCTTCTGAGGGATAGAAAAGTAATTATTGTTGGTATAAATTAGTCTTCCTCGGCGCTTTCCGGCTCCGGCAAGTGCTGAATTTCGAAGAAAGCAGAAAGAAAATGGTGAGGGTAGGGACGTTCTTCGCAATGTCGCTGGGCGCCTTCGTCTTCTGGCAGTCCATGGATAAACTCCATGTTTGGGTCGCTCTGCATCAAGATGAAAAGGTGCTCCTTGTTTTTCTTTTAATTCTCATTTGCCTCCGTCAAAATTATGTTTTAGGTTTTCCAATCTGATCTCTCCTTTTAACTCTAGGACTCTCTTTCCCGCTATTCAAAAAATAGATATATCCTTTTCGTTTGGTCCCTTGCTTATTAGCGAGTGATCGAGCGGTCAATTTTAACAGCGAGTTGAAAATTGTGTAGAATTTGATCGACTTTCATGATTTGAGAAATTGCTTCTGATTTTTAGAATTTTAACCTAAAATGTCTTAATTCAGAGGGAAAGGATGGAGAAGGAAGCGGAGGTGAGAAGGGTAAGAGACGAGTTGCTGCAGCACGCCAAGCAGCAGGATTCTCTGGCTTGATGATTTTTTTTTCTAGCCTTTTCCATGAATATTTGCGTTTCTGTGTTCTTTTCCTAACTTCTTCTCATAAGCATGCCTGCATGTTCTCAAAAAAATGTTTATGGAATGATTATTTTCTGTGGGTTGATCTTCTGTAAACTTAAATTAGTTGATCACCGTCTCATGTTCTCTTTGCTATCATACATAATAAAAAAAAAAATTTGTATGGCCATATGAATGTCTTTTTTGTCGAATGAGAAGTTGAATATTGTGGAATCAACAAACTATTGATCTCATCAATTGATGGATGAAAGTCGATATTTTTGTTGAAAGACATACAAATTATTATTACAGAAATTCAATTAGAAAGGTCAGTAATTGAGAGATGATCATGCAGATGCATGAGTCAAGGACGAATTCAAAGTTTGCTCTGAGGAAACTCCAAACTCTCCCCATAAGAATGTCATTTGCATTTTGATTTGGCAGTGGAAAATTTCTTGATCTTGTTGCCATTCTGTCCATAGTTTTCACTAGGAAAGCAGAATTACGATTAAGTTGAGGGTGAAGATATGAAATAAACGTCACACTTTGTCTTTGTTTACAATCTTCTTAGGTGTAGTCGTAGATGATGAATCTGAATAACCATTTGCATTTCATTAAGTATAGCTATCTTTGCTTTTGGACGTTCTATATTTTCATTTTTCAGCCACAAAAGAAGCCTATACGTAGGACCATTACTTTTCGTTCTTTTGTTTTGGATGGAATAAGCTGCTGCCAGTTTACAAGCCATCAAGATTTTTTATGGCCTGTTTTTTTGATATTTTTTAGATGGTTGGGGGTCAATTTGAAACCTCCTACTTGATAACCTTGTTCTGGGATTGCAGGTTTGAATGTGGACCGGATTTATACGAACTAATGCTATGGTTGTTTGCCTTTGTTGCTACCTAAGCTATTTTATAATGTGCATGTTCCAACTGAACAGTTAAGAAGAATGATCTCTAACTGCCCAGTATGGAGATTGGTGATGGTGATTTTGAAGCATGTGGGGGAAAACATACTGAAGCTTAGTGATTTGCAGTCCACTTGTTGCAAGAGTATGAAGCTTCATGCTATTTGGGAAGTGGTTATAGGCATGTGCTACCAAAAAAGATTTCATGTGGAAGAAGGTGAGTCCCCTAAGTTCCGATTGACATCAAGGGTGTAATAGTGCTTGGCAATAGTAATACCTCCTTGTTTGTAGGTTCTAGGTAGGCACTTACATACTAACTTTTGTTTAAGATAACAAATTTTAGTATATAGTTTCTTTTGCACTTAAATTTGATGGTTAATACCCTTTTTTTAATCTCAATAAAGACAAAGGATTCGTCTTGTTTTATGCATTGCCTCATTGGATGCATTGTTTTTATTAAAAATAATTTTATTTTGGTGGTTGACACCCACAAAAATACGATGAGGTCTAGTTGTCAAATACGATGATGTGTAGTTGTCAGCACATCAGGTTTTAGTTATTATATATGTAGTTTGATTGATTTGTTTTAAACTACATATCAATTGTTTTTGCTAGATTTACTAGATTTTATACTCGATTATTTGGAATGTAATTGGTTCTGATAGGAGGATGATCCTCATGACACTTTGCGTTGTTTGATATCGAATTATCATGGGGCTATTTTCGGTCCCATATAGTGAAGGTGCGATATTTATTTGGTTGATACATGATGGGTGATGAGACGATGTTGACGTGTTTTCTAGGACAGGTTAATCCCTAAACCTGACAACGCATGCGACGATTCTTTGATGCAGATTACGACGATCATGATTCAGGCTGCCACAACAATTAATCTATTGTAACACAGCTGGGTCACTGTGATTGGACCTTCTTGGAATGATGTTGGATTTCTTTATGCCTCTTGAGATGATGAGCGATTTAACTCCATCTTTTTATGTGGTACGATAGAGTTGCTATATGAGTTGATACTCTTTTTTTTATTGAGATGTGACTTATTTGATATATTTGTGATTGTATTTTGATGAGTATAGTCGTCTATATGTGTGACGAATTTTTTAATATCTCACATGAGTTTGATGAGTTAATTTTAAATAATTAAAAAGGTACTCGTGTGATTCTGAATGATTTTACTACGATATGCATTGTAGTAATTGCATTCTTGATTGAAAAAAAAAAACTTAAGTTTTAATCTGAATGCACTAGGTATAGGTAACTTACAAGTTAGTAAATTTTCTTCTTGACTTTCTCACAAAATTCTTGGTATTAGTGGCTGATCTCATACTTTTTCGAAGGACTCTTTTTTATTTTGATTTCTATATTTTGGAGAGGACATGAATTTTTAGGATTTGTTTATTTTATTGGATTATAAAATTATTATTATTATATTATGATTTAGAACATTTTAGTTGTAGTTGAAATTTAAATAAATGTATGGACTTTGGGTTGAATTCCGAATTAGCTTTGGTGGATTTCTTCCACAGGCCCACCTCGGGGCTTGACGAATACTGGTCTTATCAGGTGCTTGGAATTGAGCCGAGCAGAACACAGAATCCAGTTGGGTTGGCCTCTACATTATGGAGATTTGCTGGTGGAGCTTCCCAGCCTCCAAGCAGGATTGGCAACCCTCCTGATGTTGGATTGGGGACAGGTTTTACTCTGCAATCGGGTATGAACAGCACGAGTTCTAGTGTGATGAGTAATTATGGCTCACAAGCTGCTTTCCAAGGGTTAGTTGACTACTAGAATTCCCAATTGATTCAGTCTTCTGCGTCTGCTATCCTTAGGTATAGTGCAGCTGCGATTGGCTCAGTTGAAGCTCCCCCGCCATATTTTGCCAACAGGTAAGGTTTTCATTGGATTTAAGTTGTTTCGAACTCTATAATCTCTCTGTTTCTGTGTTTTTCATCTTTCTTTGAAACCATATTTGAAACCATCGATAAGATTCTCTAGCTTGCTGGAGCTCACTGAGCATATCCAAAGTACACCATGGAAGCTTTGTTGTGTCGAGGTTGGTTTTTATTGTGTTGTTGAAGATATAATCGACCCAAATGGGGTCAATTTCTATACAATTGAAATCGAATCCAAATCAAGCGAACAATGGACCCCAATTGAAATTGAATTTTGGGTTGATTTCGAAAAGGTTAACATAATTTGCAGTTTGAGTTTGTGTCAAATTTCAAATTATGAAAAAAAATTGACAAAAATTGGAATGCATTTACATGTAGTTAGAGCCGGCAAACGAATGAGCTGACTCGACAGCAAGCTAGAGTCAGCAAACGAACGAGCTGTCTCGTGCAGTCCACTACATGATGTAGTGGGTTTTCAAATATTTTATTTTATGAATATGGTCATCACTAAATTGACTTTGAAAATTCGGAAAAAGACATTCAAGTTCTGTAGATAAGAAAATTGATGCGCCATTTCCCGATTTGGTAATATCCAAGGTCGGTTAAGCCATGGAGGGAGGATGGAGCGGACCCCCAAAAGCCCACTTTTTCTCTTCCTTTTAAGTTTCCTGCCTGCCGTCATTGTCGTCTTCTTCCTCTGTTTCTATCCCCCAAGCTTCTGCCATATCCTTATTTTGAAGTTATTTCTGTTTTCTGGCGTCCGAATCTCTCAACAGGAGTTATCTTCGTTGTTCTTGTGTTTAGGGTTTGTTTTTGCCCTTTGACTTCGACGCTCTAGGGCTTTCTCACTGGTTTTCCTTTTTCCTCTGTTTTCGCTAGTTTGACACTATGAGGAAGAAGCTCGACACTCGTTTTCCTGCCGTATGTTTTTTCTACTTTCCATTAATTTTATCTTTCTCTGTTTGCAATTAATTTTCTCGTTCTTTTATGTTTGTGAAGTTGTATTTGAAGAAGACGATTCTCCTGCTTTCATTACTTATTTTTATTTTATTTTTATTTGGTTCCTCCAACAATTTGCCCCTGGAAATGTTTGTGCGTTTTTCCTTTTAGGATGGTGCGACAAAGATTCAATGACGTACTTAGGATGACAGGACCTTTTTTTTTACGTAACTTGCTTCATAATTCTTCAGATACAACTTGCCGTATTTGAATAAAATTTTCTCTATATTTCCAGACGGCAGAGGATTGAAATACTTGATTGATTTTAATATGAATTTTTGTGCGCTGTTTTTTGAAGATGTAATGGAACTAATGATATACCAAAGAATTTACTGAAATGTATCCCCAGAAGGCTTTTGTGAAGATCTATAAATAAAAATTGTGATGATTCTCTGTTCAAGTCCCTTACATTTGTAGATCAATTCAAAAAAAATTTGAAGTGCTTTGGGAATCAAGTCATTAGAAAGATAACTTTTTTGGCCATTCACCCCTGTATTACCGTTTATGAACTCACTAATTCCCATAATATGGGAAGGAATCCCCTGTTAATTCGAGCATGACTCTGTTTACTTAGTATATCAAGAAAGACAACGAGGAAAACATTATTTGACGGGAAAGTATGGAAGAGTAGTTTTTTTGTCATTCATATTTGTTTTTTAAAAAGACTGTTTCTATCGCTGTTCAACCTGTTCTATTTTAAGCTTTTCACATGGGGAAAGCGAGGTTATTAAGGCATTAATGAATTCGATTGAAATTAGGCTCTTTGGATTATATCTTAGTCATCTCTGAGTGTTTGTTGCTGTTTTTCATTTAAAAAATAAATATCTATGCATTTTTCCTTTCTGCAGAAGAACTTTTTTCTTTAACTTTTCTGTTTGAGAAATTATGTAATTTTTGCTCTCATTGTGTGGAATCTGGAAATAATTTGTCAAAACTTCTTAAATACGACAGGCCCGGATCAAGAAAATCATGCAAGCTGATGAGGATGTAGGAAAGATTGCTATGGCAGTGCCTCTTCTAGTTTGTGAGTGTTTGTAGGATTTTGTAGTTTTATATTATTTCACCTATTTTTGTGTTCTTCTATTCAGATATACTTTCTGTGTTTCTTTGACGTACTTAGATAGACCAGTTATGCTGTTCGTGCAGCTAAAGCTTTGGAGCTGTTTCTGCAAGATCTATGTGACAGGACTTACGATGTAACTCTGAAAAGGGGTGCAAAAACATTGAATTCATTGCATTTGTGAGTAATTTCCAGTGATCGAGTTCTGTTATTTTCCGATCGAGTTAAATGAGCTTTTTTTGCCCTGGCTATTGAAATCAAATCCTTGGACCCACTGGCGTCCATCGTAATAAAAATTTATTAGTGTTGAAGGCTTATGGTTTCTTCTATTATATTCAACTATGACCCTTAGTGTTTGATGTTTAATTTTCCTCATATGACAGATGGAAAAGATGGGTTGTAATTGTATTTCCATTCAATTATTTCCCTGTTTCTTTAAATGCAATGCAATTCTTTCCCAATTGGGAAATAATAACTTTCTCGTGTTACATAAATTAGGAATATTGATGTTTTCCGTCATTCTCTTTTGGGTTTGTAGAAAACAGTGCGTACAGACATTTAATGTTTTTGATTTCTTGAGGGACATAGTCAACAAGGTCCCGGATTTAGGCGGATCTGATGCTGCTGGTGACTGTCCTGTCGCGAAAAGAAGGTTGGGCTGTCATTTGCAAAGAGTACTTTAATCCGAGGTTGGCAGTCGATAATGCATCTTTATTTTTGTTATCAGGAAAGTAGAAGAAGAAGATGATGGTAGTGAAGACGAGTCCAAGAAGAATAGGATCGTAAGCACTCTTTATTCCACAAGATTCAATTTGATGTTCTCTGTTACATCCATAAGTAATTTTGTTTTAATCACTGTGTTGTGGGCCTCATGGAACAAATGTTATAATTAATCAATAGAGCAAAGATATAGAATTTCAAAAGAAGGAGACCATCTGAGACAATAAGCTATGCTGAGATTTCTCTTCTTGTTACAGGTATTGGAGAGTGATGCTGGCCACAATAGTAGCAACGGCAGAGGAAGGGGCAGGGGAAGAGGGAGAGGCCGTGGGCGCAGCAGTAGAACTGAGAAAGAGACAAGTTTGCAGTTCGAGAAATCCGACGCCGATCAAGAATTATGTAACTATCACGATGACATTCAGGATAACCCGGTGGCTCTTGAAGCTCAAAAGAGTAGTGCAGAGGAGCAAAATGCAGAAGTGCCCATTCGGGACTTTGATTTGAACTTGGATTTGGACGAAAATGGGGATACGAGAACGGCTGATGGTTCTGATTATTTTAGGTCTCCTGTAAAGCCTGCTGCAATTGAAACAAGGCATAGGGAGTATCCTGGCTGGTCTCTTTCTGAGATGGAAAAGATGGCCATTCATCCCATTCATCTGGCCAGCATTAGCGGGAGATTGGATGAGGAAGAAGACTATGATGAAGAAGGTTAGGCCACTCTACTGTATTTTGACCCCACATTCTATAGGTTACCTCTTTTTCTTAGATAGCATGCTAGATTGGAACCTACTTTTTCCACAGGTAGACTAGAAACTGAGTTTAGGTAGGTTTCTTCTGAAGCTTTGTATAAATATGATTATCTAAATTACACACATTTGTTTGATAGAGTTGACCTGTGTTAGCTTTGTTTGATTATCCATAGTGTATCTTTTCCTGAACTTAGACCACTTACCCATCAATGGACTGAACTAAAATTGTTGGATTTGAAATGAAGTGCGTAGATTTATTGAAGCATCCAATAACCTATTAAATCCACTTAAACTCCAGATGATATACAGCGCAGAAGTTGAAGAGTAGGGAGGGTATTTCGAGATGGGTAAGCACAGAAAGTGGTTGATTAAGCATCTCCGATGAGCTTGAATTCTTGAAGCTCCTTGAAGTTGAGCCATGGCTTCACCCAGATCTTAGCTTCGTACACTTTCTTCTCAACTCCATCGGTCGCTTCTAGGGTTATGTAATACATAACCCCTGAAACCACCTGCTGTTTCGTGTTCACAACCTTTTCCAACTGTACGACCGTGTTCTACGCGACAGATGCCACAGTTGAAGTTCAACGTAAATCGATTTAAGCCGACAGAGAATTCAGATAATCGGAGCCGTTTCTGGAATCAAAACGAAAAAGAAGAGAAGAACCTGTTTCTTGTTGTGCTCGTCGACGGCGAAGCGAGCGAGGGCGTCGATCTCAAGGCTGTTCTGGGTTCCTTCTACTTCCCTCACATCTCCCACGGCCGCCATTTTCTCTCCTTTTTTCTTCCTCTGATTCTGCTCCTCTGCCTTGGAATTCGTCTAAAATGATTGATTTTTTTGGAATGCGGCCAAATGGGGGAGAACCAGTCAATATCCTTCGAATATTTTATACTTTTTTTCATTACAATCAACGCATGGATCTTTGTGGACACTCACGAAAATTGTTTTGTTGATCGGGTATGAAGCAAGCCCGGCGGCATTCGAACTAGGTTGATGCCGGGCTCGAATAGCTCGGTATTATAGTGATTCGAGTCAAATTTAGATAGCTACAATACTGAGTCGAGTTAAGCTCGAGCAAGCCAGACTCTCGAATTAACTCGTGAGCTGACTCGCCAGGCTTGAAATCTCTTCACCCTCTGCCTTTCGTCGGTCCTCCCTCCCCTCCAATGAATATCGATCGTTCACCGAAGACAACTCGTTCTCATCCTCTTTCGTCATTTATCGTTGGTCGTCATACGTATCCTCGTGAGTCGTCGGATGCTACTTTCGTCGAAAACGTTGCGGCGGCCGTTGTGTCTCGATCTCCTAGTCGATGTCGTTGGAGTCTTCTCATTTGTGTCATCTTCGTCGGCTATCTCGGAGTCTCTACCGCTCGTTGGTCGGCATCTATAGTAGCGTCAAGAGTTTGAGATGAACGTCAAGGCTCGAGTTCTCTCTTCGAGTCTCGAAGAGAGAGACCCCTCGGCGCTCTCTCTCTCCAGCTGACAACGGTCATCAAACCGTTGCATATGCAATAGCCAATTTGGTCGTTGAGAGTTCAATGGTCAAATTTGGTTGATGTATAAATTTGGTTGAAGGGAGTTCAAATTTTTTTACTTTTGAATCCTCAAAATTTTTCAATCTTTCATACACTTACTCTCAATCTCACTTCATCAAATAATTATTATTGCGTATTTGATTTTTATTCAAGTAATCAGAAGTTACTAATCGATGTGTGCATATAATTAGAAGTTACTAATGAACAAATGCGCCCTGATCATAAGCTAAATTGTATGTAGTTGAGTTGATTTTCTATGGTGTGGAGAACTTGGGTATTTTTAGCACAACTAATTTAAACTACTTAGTTATACAATTTTTATCATGTTTGAACTGAGTGCCAAAGCTAGAATGAAATCAGTACTTTTCTAACATGTCATTAGAGATTTACTTGAACATTGAGTAGAGTTAACATTTTGATTTAAATCATAGTTTCTTTTGTTCTATAAAATATTGAGGATAGATGCCTTAAACTTATGTTTCTTGCTGTATATATGGAAGGGAGTAAGTGAAGGAGAAAGATTAGAGGTCATGTCAGCCTTTGTTATCTTATGAATCAATTTAATACGTTGTGTAATAGCAGAGCTCATAGCGCAAGCCTTGGTCGAGGGACCCAACAACATATATTAATCCGATTACTCTCTCACACATTGATATCTCATTTTCTCTCTTTCGTAACTCTTTCGATCATCTGTCACGTACTTTTATTTTATTCATTTTAATTACATCTCATAGACTTAGAACCTCAAATTTTACTTGACTAAACAATCTTTATTTTCACACTAGTTTTTTAAAAAAAGTATATTCGTTATCCTCGTGAGATCGTTATTTTTTTATACTATTTGTGAACTGTGCACTTGCGGTTTATGAGCATCACACACAAACACGTTTGAACCAACAGTAATACATGACAAGTGGATAATAAAGAGAGAGAAAGAGTAAAAGAGGGAGGAACCCATTCAATTCAATTATCTTCAAAGTTTGTCTTAGTAGTCTTAACCCGCATTCATAGCAATAAGGAGGAAGGTCATGCCTGCACAGGCATAGCTCAGTTGGTTCAGAGATGATAAATTTAGATCAAGAACCATTGTTCGAAGTCTACGCCATCACAGTGTGAGAGTTTTAATCCTTGAATGTTGAAGTTGCTCCTTGTAATGTCAGGTAAAAGTCTCTCATCTCTGGGCCGCTGAGTCACCGTGATTAACCCTCTCACATGCTATCTCGCCGGGGTGTAAGGGCCCTGGAGGCGTGACATTTCGCCTTTTGGATCATGATGAAGGTCATAAATGATCTGGTCATAAATCAATGCAATCGTGTGTATGAATTCCTACAATTGAAAATTTACTCAAATCGTAAATATTTTAAGTACCGCATATCTTATCCGACCTGAAAAATGGTATTGTGTATAGAAATCACTAATATTTGCTTTCTCTTTCATACCATTCATTGATAAGTTCAATCTCAAGCTTTCACAGATTGCAGTTTAAATTTTAATGTAAATCAAATGGCGATGTAGGCGAATGATGGCTCGTTTCGGCAATCAAAAGCATCAGAACCATCAAAAAGGCGGATCACGAAAAAGAATTACTTTGCACGGGTGACATCGTCTAGTTAGGTTGCGGATAATTGTTTAAACTGGTAATTTTCAATTTTAGCATTTAAATTGTATAATAAGGTTTTATTTTGATGTTACCCGAATAATAAACGAGTTAATATAAAGTTTGAAAGTGGAATGGGAGAAATTATTCTCATTTAGAAATGTTAAAGAAGGCACGTGCGAGTTTGAGTTTGTGCGGGGGAGCCATAAATCCACCCGCATGATAAGCCAACGTCCAAGGCTCTGCAACGGCTACAACGTTCCAAATTTTGTAAATTCAATTTCAGCCTTTGATTTACTTCGATGATATCCACATCCACGGCCAAGGTTTAAACCAGTTAGACCGTTAAAGCTAGCGTTGTTCTACTTTTTTGGGGAGGTTAAGAATCAAATCCCCGAGGAGTTGAAGAACGCGGACCGGGAATAAAGAAATCAAAAGGGAGGAAGAGGATTTTGAATTCAATAATCGGAATTTTCTGAAAGTACGACGCGGTGGCGAACATTATTGGTGAAGAGGAGGAAGAGACGCGCCATAGCCGTCTGCAGGTTTTCTTCTCGTCTCTTTTTTCGAGTCTTGGGGGAGTTATTTGGAATAGCTCTGAGCAACAAGAAGAAGACGAAGAAGATAAGAAAATGCCTTCCCGAGCTGTGGTTCCTCGGCAACAGCCGCAACCGAAAGGTGGATGGATCTATATGGATGGTTTTCGCTTTTTGATTTTATTCGTTTGAAGAAGATCTTTCTTCTGATTTTGGTTGGTTCTTTGGTTTAAGATGAAACTAAGCCGAAAATGGTGGCGGAAGAAGCAAGAACCAGGCGAGTTCTTAGAGATATTGGAAATCTAGTGATCGATCGCCCTGTGGAAGGAAAGCCCATTCCTCGTGTATCTCAGCCGGTTACAAAGTCTGTCTCTGTCTTTGTCTCTCTGTCTCTGTCTCTGTCTCTCTCTCTCTCTCTCCTTTTTCTCTTTAATTAACTGAAAAATGGCTGCGTAGGAACTCTAGCACTCAATTTCTGGCTAAGGAACGAGCAGTTGAAAAGAACAAGGTAGAAATCAAAGACTTCTCTTCAGGCATGTTCCCAATTTCGAAACTTGAAATGGAAAAATGACCCATTTCTTCGTGATTTTTCAGAAACAAACCTCCGTAACAGTTGGAGCAGTTCTTGCCGGGAAAGCAGAGGTGGCCAGAGCTACAGCAGCTCGAGAGAACGAATCTCAAAAGCCTATCATTGAAGATGCAAAATACAAGAAGGAAAAAGAATCAATCGACAAAAAAACTCGAGCGAAGGCAGTGAAGACTTTCAGTTCAATCCTTAGTGCTCGAAGCAAAGTACTGTATTAAGCTAGATTTTTGCTTTGATGGGTTGGTTCAATTAGGCTTATTTGTGACAATTTTGATTCATCTTAGGTTGCCTGTGAACACAACAAGAATTGTAGGAAGCCATTAGTAGACATCGATGAAGCTGATGCTGATAATGAATTAGCTGTCGTTGAATACATCGATGATATGTACAAGTTTTACAAGCTGACAGAAGTAAGAAATCTTTCTCTCTCCCTCTCTCTCTCTTAATATTCCCGCTATGTTCTTAAGTGAGAGCTATTTGATACAGGATGAAAATAGAGTGCATGATTACATGGATTGTCAGAAAGACATAAATGCTAAAATGAGATCAATTCTTATAGACTGGTTGATTGAAGTTCATAGAAAATTCGAACTCATGCCCGAGACTCTCTACTTAACGGTATATATCGTCGATCGATTTCTTTCCGTTAAGGCAGTACAAAGGAAAGAACTTCAGTTGGCCGGCATAAGCTCCATGCTTTTAGCATGCAAATACGAAGAAATCTGGGCTCCTGAGGTATGCATGAACTTTTGTAAGTATGCATAGTTTTCTCCCTCAAGAACTTTGAGAAATTCTTTGATCTGGGTGTGCTATATCTGCAGGTTAATGACTTTGTGAGTATATCTGCTAATGCTTATGTTAGAGAACAAATTCTTGCGATGGAAAAAACAATTTTGGGAAAGCTCGAGTGGCAATTAACTGTTCCAACTGTTTATGTTTTCCTGGTTCGCTACATTAAAGCTTCTGAATCATCTGATCAGGAGGTGAGATCAATCTAAAAAAATTACTGTTTGTTTTGTTGAATTCACGACAATTATGTTGAATTTTTGGGATGTTAATTTAGATGGAAAGCATGGTTTATTTCCTGGCTGAGCTTGGTTTAATGCACTATCCCATGATGGTTTCTCACTGTCCTTCCATGCTTGCTGCTTCTGCTGTTTATGCTGCAAGATGTACTCTTGATGAATGCCCTTATTGGAATGCAACTCTAGAACACCATACGGGCTACTTTGAAAACCAGCTCAAGTATGTAAAACATAAAAATTCGATCTTTTTTGTGAAATGTTCTTCATTGTAATGAATCTTTTTTCATGAATCAATTCAGGGAATGTGCAAAAATCTTGGTTGGTTTGCATGTGGGAGCAGCTGATCGCAAGCTTAAGGCGGTGTATCGGAAATATTCGAGTTTGGATCATTCTGGTGTTGCTCTTCTTGATCCTGCAGAGATGCTAAATGGAAATTCGTTGGATTTCTATTCAGAAGGTTTGGATTAGTTCTGTTTTTTTCCGCTGTTAGTTGTCATGTTCTTGGAAGTTGCAGCTTGTTTCGATCTGCACTTTCTGGCCCAGCGGACTCAGAAGATAGTGAAAAAGTTGGCGAAATTTGTAATATTTTCAACGCAGATTCTTGAATTTGTTTTCAAGTTCTATATAAACTTTTGAATTTGCTACGAGCACGCGTGCGAATTTTGATGAAAAAAGGTCGAAAATTTTAAGGAAACCCAGAGACATGCTGCTTAGAGACGAGGGGGTGGAAGCAGCCAATTGAGGAAGGCTTTGACTTCACCCACGGTCAACTTCTTGGCGAACCCGGCTCTCCGATTCGGGTCGGCGCCTAATCCTCTGCACTGGTATTCTGCAAAATACACACCGTTCTGCAAAATCACACGGACGTTCTTCGCAAACATTAAGAATGATAAGTTTACAGATGGAGAAAATTCTCCAGATTTTTATTTCAAGAAACGAACTTTGCGTTCTGGGGATGGAAGTTGATGCTCCAGCCGGCGGAGTTGACGACGGGGTACATCTCCATGTAGGAGAAGACGACTTTTGGCCGTGATTTCCATGCTCGGCCCAAAAACGTGTTGTTCTTTCCACTTCCGTCTACCCTGTAATTTCTCCTGCTTGGTCCCTCGCATGGGCCGTGATTATAGTGAATCCTTCGTCCTTCACGTCTGCGTATAGATCCGTACTCTGCACCGGAATAAACATCTCTGGTTTTTACTTTCTTGAAGAAGAAAAGAAAGCTAGAACAATGTTTGGTTTGATGGGTACGAACCAGGTAGAGAGATCTGCCTCTTCCAAATATCAAATCTACAGTTCCGACGAATGCGAGTTTTTGAAGAAATGCCTGCCTCTATCGTCGCATAGGCTGTCTTGAAATCCGATCAGTTTACGGTCATAGAACGCTGCTTTGTCGCCGGAGATCCTCAGTGCGACCGCCTGTACTCGTCTCTTCCCGTCAGGCCGGGGAGCAGAGTTCTGCGTGAATCAATGGCGAAGTAAGAGATTTTCAACGATTATAACGATGAGAGTTATCAAGGTTAATGATTTCTTTTCAGGTGAGTTCCAACCTTGATGACTATGTTTACGGCCATGAAGTATTCAGACTCGACGATCAAAGAAGCACTGTTGACGGGGCCGTATTTTGCAGCGGTGCCGGAATATGTAAAATTGGGCATGTTATGGGGAGATCCATAGAAAGTATAATGAAGGGTTTTGATCGATCGATCTTGATTTTCTCGGTGTAAACTCCACCTCCGATTGAAATAATCACTCGACGCGTATTCCCCGACGGAATATCGTTCTAAAATCTCCGGTCCCGTCTTTCCTTACCCTAAAAAATTTCGCTCCGGCCTCCGCCGCCTAAAGTGCTGGATCGATTTCCGATTTTCGCTCCTTGTACGGCCTCACGTTGCCGGAGAACCATCTTTCTACCGCCGATTGATCCGATGGGATCGTCGTCGCCATTGATACAGCGACCTCCATGATCGAAAGAAAAACCAAAATCAAAACTATCGTCTTTTTCTGTCTCATCTTTCTTCTTCTTCTTCTTCATCCTCTCAGTTCAAGCAGGATTGAAGAAAAAAAGTGGCTATAAAAACTCTATATGGGAAAGAATAGGAGAGAAGCGGGGGAGCTCTGTTTTTCGCAGTGGGGAAACCTCCATTGTTGTGCGGTTGAGCTTCCACTGAAAATTTAATTCGTCCGTTATCCATAAAATAGGACGGAAATGGAATAACGCTTAAAAATAAAAGCAGCACCGCCATTTTTGGCGGACTATGGTCATCTATATCAGGCGCTCGGTTTTGAGATTTGCCAGAGACCTTTAGTGAAAATATCTCTAAGACTCTAACTGCATAATGTTGTACAAGAGATATTTTTCCTAGATTCCTCAAACAGAAATCAGCCGTTAGAAATAGCTAAATAACTGTTTAGCAGTTCAAATAAACCGATTTATAATTAACCAGAAAAAATCAAGAAGCTGACTTTATTTGCGTATAAATAGAGTTGTAAGCTTCATATGAAAGCGATATGAGAAAAATACAAGGTGCGTGTGTCACTCTTGTAGTGAGTGAGTTGTAAAGATAAAAAAACCAGAGAAGAAAACTTATCTAGGAGGGGAGAGTTGGCTTCTCGAGTTGATCTTTCAGCTGTTGGAAATCGCAAAAGTAGAAGAGAGAAATTAGGTTTTTTCTCTTGTAATTTGTAATCGTCTTCGTTTAATCTACTGTCTCCTTTCAGCCGTGGATGTAGGACACCTCAACGTCCGAACCACGTAAAAATAATGGTGTAGATTCTTTACTATTGTTGATGTTTGTTGCTTCGTTATTTACTTTTGGTTTTTTGTCTTCTTGCGCCAGAGAGCTGTCTACTTCAATTTAAGAAGGACATATTAGTTTTTTGTCTTCTTGCCCCAGAGAGCTGTTCACTTTAATTGGTGCGGTGAACGCGGAGATCTGGTGTGATTACCTGCAAAGAAAATGACAAAATTTGAAGCTTCAATCTTCACGGGAAGCAATGATTTTAGTCTTTGGAGGATTAAAATGAAAGCACTTCTAGTGCAGCAAAGAGTAGCTCAAGCTATTGATGCAACAACTATTGAAACAGTGAAAGAAAAAGATGCAAATAAAGCAGATGAAATAGAAGCAAAAGCACATAGTGCAATACTTCTCTGCCTCGGGGATGAGGTATTACGAGAAGTAACTAAAGAAGGTACAACTTTGAAGGTATGACAGAAACTTGAAGCTCTTTATATAAAACATTCATTAGCAAATCGTTTGTATCTAAAGAAGAAGCTCTATAATATGGAAATGGATGAATCGGTTGAAATAAGAAAGCATATTGATGATTTCAACCGAATTATACTAGACCTAAATAATATTGGGGTGACTGTTGAGGAAGAAGATCAAGCCATAATTCTGTTAAGTTCTTTACCGAAGCATTATGATAATTTTGTTGATACAATGCTCTATGACAAACAAACCTTAACGATGGATGAAGTTAAAGCTGCTCTCAATTCTAAGTTGCTGCAACAGCGAAGTACAATGGCTGAACAATCAAATGGAGAAGGCCTTACGGTTAGGGGCAGATCTCAATCTCGGGATTAAAGGCAGAATAAACACAAATCTCTGTCAAAATCTAAAATCGGGAGGAAATGTTTTTTCTGCCATAAAGAAGGACATATTAAGAAGAATTGTTTTGAAAGAAAGCGGAAAATGGCAGAAAAGAAGACATAAAAGAGGGATGTTTCGTTAGTGACCGATGGCTACGAATCAGCCGATGTTTTGATTGCTTCGGAAGCAGATTCTAGTGGCTCATGGGTTCTGGACTCGAGATGTTCTTTCCACATGTCACCAAGTAAAGAATGAATCCTGAATTTTAAAGAAAACTCAGGAGGACAGATTCTTCTTGGAAATAATCAGCCATGCAATATAGAAGGAGAAAAGGAGTGTACAAAGTCAAATGTTTGATGGGCAGTTTAGAACATTGAATAATGTAAGATATGTTCCTAAGCTGAAACGTAATCTGACTGATTTCAATCGGAATGCTGGACAGTTCTTCTTGCACAATAAAGATTGAAAATGGGGTGAAAAAGGGGTAATGAAAGTATCTAAAGGAGCTATGACGGTTTTGAAAGGGAAACTACAAAAATGTTCTTCAAGATAAAACAGTAACCGGAGAGATTTCTATTGCAGCAGAATCTTCGGGGAAAGAAACATAATTATGACATCACAGACTCGGTCACATTAGTGAACGAGGACTCATTGAACTACACAAGCAGAATCTACTCACAGAATGTAAGTCAATAAATCTTAAATTATGTGAAAATTGTGTGCTAGGTAAAAGTACACGGGTGAAGTTCAGCAGATCAAATAAATCCTCAAATGGAATTCTGGATTATATTCATTCTGATCTTTGGAGGCCAGAAAATATATCATCTCGTGGGGGTGCTCACTATTTTCTATCAATAATTGATGATTTTTCAAGGAAGGTTTGAGTTTTTTGCCTAAAAACTAAAGACATGGTATTCAATACTTTTAAAACATGGAAAACCTTGGTGGAAACAGAAACCGAGAGGAAAATCAAGTGTTTGCGGACAGATAACGGCATTGAATTCTGCTCAAATGAGTTTAAGAAGTTTTGCAAAACAGATGAGATTAAACGACATAAAACAGTGCCGAATACCCCTCAACAAAACGGGTTAGCAGAAAGAATGAATCGAACTATTTTATAGAAGGTCCGATGTATGTTAATTACATCAAACATGCCTCGGGTATTCTGGGCAGAGGCTGTTAAGACAACAGTATATCTAATAAATGTGAGTCCTTTTACAGCTTTGGGTTTTTTGACACCGTTTGAGAGATGACATGACTATCCACCTAAGCTAGACATGCTGAAGCCATTCAGATGTGCAGCATATTGCCATAAAAGTCAAGACAAAACCGAACCACGAGCCTTGAAGTGTATTTTTCTGGGCTATGCAGAAAATGTAAAAGGCTACAGACTTTGGTGTATTGAACCAACCAAACAAGGAGTTATAATAAGTCGAGATGTGGTGTTTAACGAAACAGATTTTCCTTTAAGAAACTCTGATGTTTCTCCTACTAAAGAAAATTTGAGTTCAAGTCATAAAACTCAAATTGAGGTGGAGCAATCTGATAATTCAGATGATAAAACAGAAAATCTGACAATATTTGAAGATGAATCAGCGAAGAATAATGCTGAAACAGAGAGGGTAGTCGACTATCAGTTGACTAGAGATTGGTCTAAAAGAATTATAAAGCCTACAAAGAGGCTCAGATATGCAGATATTGTTGCCTATGCATTGTAAGTTTCTGCAGACTTATCAAATACTGAACGACAAGTTATATATAAGCAATTACAAGTCCAGATAGAGAATTATGAGTTCAAGCTATGAAAGAGGAAATGAATTCTCTTATAAAGAATAATACTTTGACTCTTAAACCGAAACCTTTAAAGAGAAAAATTATCAGATGCAAATGAGTTTATAAGATAAAAGAAGGGAACAATGGAAGTCTGAAACTGAGATACAAAGCACGACTGGTAGCTAAAGCCTATGCACAAAAGAAAGTTATAGATTTCAATGAGATTTTTTCTCCCGTGGTAAAGCAAACTTCAATCATAATTTTGTTATCCCTTGTTGTTGTGACAAATTTAGAATGGATGTTAAAACAACATTTCTTCATGGTCAATTAGATGAAGAGATCTATATGACCCAACCCGAGGGTTTTGAAGAAACAGATTCTCAGAAAGTATGTCAACTCCATAAGTCTATATATGGGTTGAAACAGTCTCCAAGACTATGGAATAAACGGTTTGATGAGTTTATTACAGAAATCAGATTTAGAAGAAGCAAGTATGACTACTGTGTTTATATAAACAGATCAGAAACCAAAGAAGATGCAATCTACATTCTGTTACATGTAGATGATATCTTGATTGCTGGAAAGAGTATATCTTCAATTCAGAAACCGAAAGAAAAACTTGGAAAGAAGTTTGAAATGAAAGATATGAGAGAAGCCAAAAAGATACTCAGAATTGAAATAATTCGAGACAAAATCAAGGGCTTAATAAACCTTTCTCAAAAGGATTATCTAATGAAAGTGCTTACAAGATTCAGCTTGGGAAATCTAAAAGCAGCAAAGACCCCTTTAGCTGCTCAATTCAAACTCAACAAGAAACAGTGTCCGCAAAACGAAGAAGAATCTAAGTGGATGGAAAGAATACCTTATTCTAATATTGTTGGTAGCAAAATGTATGCGCCCGACCTAGCTTACTCGGTGAGTATAGTAAGCAGATTTATGGCAAATCCCGAAAAAGAACATTGGTATGCTCTTAAATGGCTGATGAGGTACATTTCATCATCACTTAACATATCATTGGTGTTCGGAAACCACAAATCAGATTAAGAACCTATAACAGGCTATGTTGATTCAGATTTTGGTGGGTGCAAAGATACAATGAAATCAATATCAGGATATATTTTTACAGTATACAAAAGTATTGTTAGCTGGAAAGCAAACCTACATAAAGGAGAAGCCCTATCTACTACAGAAGCAGAGTACATATCTGCTTGTGAAGACTTCAAGGATGCCATATGGGTTAAGGGGATAGCGGCTCCAGGATTAACAGTAAATGTTTAACAATTTACTGTGATAATCAAAGTGACATTCATCTCATGAAAAACCCAGTTTTTCATGATAGAACAAAGCATATCAATATAAAGTATCATTTTATAAGAGATGTTCTATCACAAGGGGAAATACAGGTTGCTAAGATTCATACAGATCATAACCCAGCAGATATATTGACAAAAACAGTAAGTGTCACTGAGTTTAATCACTGTTTAGACTTGTGAACATTGCAGAAAAATAAGACCTAAAGAAAGTGATGGCAGACAGATACCTTGGCGGAAAACAACTGAAGGTGGAGATTGTTGTACAGATGAGCTATTTCTCATAGATTCCTGAAACAGAAATCAGCAGTTATAGATAGTTAAATAACTGCTCAGCAGTTCAAATAAATCGATTTACAGTTAACGAGAAAAGATCAAGAAGCTAACTTTATTTGCGTATAAATATAATTGTAAGCTTCATATGAAAGCGATCTGAGAAAAATACAAGGTGCGAGTGTTACTCTTGTAATGAGTGAGTTGTAAAGATAAAAAAACTAGAGAAGAAAACTTATCTGGGAGGGGAGAGCTGACTTCTCGAGTTGATCCTTCAGCTGTTGGAAATCGCAGGAGAGGAAGCGAGAAATTAAGTTTTTTCTCTTGTAATTTGTAATCGTCTTCGTTTAATTTACCGTCTGCTTTCAGCCGTGGATGTAGGACACCTCAGCATCTGAACTACGTAAAAATAATAGTGTAGACTCTTTACTGTTGTTGTTTGTTGCTTCGTTATTTACTTTTGGTTTTTTGTGTTCTTGTACCGTAGAGCTGTCCACTTCAATTTAAAGACATATTAATTTTTTATCTTCTCGCGCGAGAGAGCTGTTCACTTCGCATAACTTTCTATTTAGTGAAAATATCTATGTACTTCCATTTTTAAACAATATGAAGAAAGATCATTGAATCCGGACCGGGAAGGAAGATAGACTCCATTAACGAAGATCTTAGTCTGCTTGCTGTAATACGAATGGTGGGTTTCGACTAGGGCGAGGAGTGAGATAGATATCTTACTGCTTCACCATTGGAACTCCTTCGTCTTCGTCCTCAGTTTTCTCTATCTACAGACTGGCGCCATTTTAGAGCCGAGGTTTTTCTCTATGTCGAGCAAGGGCATTTTGGTCGTTTCGAGGAGATAGTCGGACCTATCTGTCAAACATCTACAGCCCCTGCCATGGCGGTCTTGAGCAACACATCCGCGTTACTCGTCCCTCTCAGTGACTGCTAAAATGGTTGGTCCTAAGAGACATTTCCTCCCTCTTCTCCTTTTCATCTCTGTTTCTGCTCTCTTTATCGTCTCTCATTATCACGCCTCGCTTCCTCTCTCTTCCGCCCTACATTTCAACCCTAATCAGAGTATTTCTCTTTCGGACAAATCCACCGAATATGGAAACCCCAATTTCACCCTAATTATCAAGCTTCTCGCGTTCAATCGCCTGGATTCTCTCTCCCGCTGCCTCCGGTCTCTCGCCAGCGCCGATTACCTCACCGACCGCGTCCATCTCCACGTCTACATCGATCATTTTGTCCACAACGAGAGCCTTCTCAGACTCCACGAATCGCATCGAATTTTGCAATTCGTCGATGGATTCGAGTGGAGTTTCGGAGATAAGCTGGTGCATTATCGAACTGGAAATGCGGGACTGCAAGCGCAGTGGCTGGAGGCTTGGTGGCCGGCCTCCGACAACGAGTTTGCGTTTGTCGTGGAAGATGATCTGGAGGTCTCGCCATTTTATTACAAATTCCTTAGACGTTTGATTGTGAATTATCATTGTAATTCTTCGAATTTAAATCCTTCCATTTACGGAGCTTCTCTGCAACGACCGAGGTTTGTTCCAGGTATCATTATTCGTTCCAATTTTTGGAAAAAATGCATCTCAGTTCATCATTTTCGACAAGACTGATTTTTACCTTACAAATTTTAGTCCAATTGATTTACACGATGCTCACACCTCCGATTGGGTTCAGACAAATTTGTTTCTTGAGACTGAAATCGGAAATTATTTGTCAATTTGATGCCCTCTCCAATTCAAATCCTACAACTTTAATACTTTTGTTCTAGATTTTGCATACCAGTTCATGAAAGTAAAGAACAAACATTTCAATTTTGTTTTTGTTGTTTGGGACGAATGCTCAAACTTCATGCCCTTGGCTGTTTGATTCTCGCTTCATTCACATTGCTCGTGTTCATAGTCTGTGTACTCCAACCATGTTTTACTGATCACTGTATTTGCATTATTTATGTGTTTTGTGACTACAAAAGAAGATAAAACGTTTCTGCTGATAATTTTGCAGCAATTACAACATTAAGCTTCTCAAGATGTCCTCAGATTGTATCCATGTTCTTGCCTTCTTATTCGTATTTCAATATTTTCTCCATTTCTCCGTACTTAGGCTGCTGCATGATTCATTTGCTGAATGCAGGAAAACACGGAAATAAAATTCGATTGGATAGTAAAACACGGGTTTTCTTGTACCAGTTAGTTGGTACTTGGGGTCAGCTTCTTTTTCCAAAGCCATGGAAGGAGTTTAGGTTGTGGTATGATAAACACAAGGCACTGAGCAGCAAGCCAATTATAGAAGGAATGGTAATCCCTCGATCATCTCTTCTTCTTCTTCTTCTTCTCCATTTTGCTCAAGTATAAAGTTCAGAAAATTGGGTCTGTATGCAGGTGACTACAGGATGGTACAGAAGGCTGGGGGAGAAAATTTGGACTCCTTGGTTCATAAAATTTATCCATTCTCGTGGCTACTTCAACATCTACACTAACTTCTTACACGAGAGAGCCCTCAGTGTCTCTCACAGGGATGCCGGTGTAAATTACGGCAAAACTGCTGGACCAGATTCTCATTTGATTGATGAGAAATCTTTCGACTTTGATTTCTACAAAATGCAGCCTTTGAGCGATCTGAAGTGGTATGACTTCTGTTTTAGAGAAGTGAATCTGGGTAGAATTATTACGAGCTGTAATGAACTCAGATCTGTTCTTAAATCTATGCCGAAACAGGAGAATGTCATTGTTGTTAGCTTATTCGGAGTTTCGAAGGCAAACACGAAGAACTTGATATGCCACTTTGAGAGTCTAAATATCTGGAATTACTTGTTTTTGGGTAATGATTATGATTTTCTGTTCGATTTAGCCAGAAGAGGCATCCCGGTGATTGTAAGAGATCGATTCCTGACCAGTGTCCAAGCTCGCAAAATTCCAACTACCGGAGGTTCGAGCAATGAGATCATAAAAGAAACGATAGCAAAGGTCTTTGTGATTAAAGGGTGTTTAGAAAATGGATTCGATATCTTGTTGGTGAATGGAAACATGCTTTTTCTAAACAAGGCTCCATTTCCGTTCTTTGAGTCAGATTCCAGAAGCAATTTATTCGCCGGTCAGAGATCCGAAATTTTCTTTGCCAGAAGCTCGTCTTCTGCTCTGAAAATTTGGGCGAGTAATATTGCTTCTAACGTCGTAGCTATGTTGGAGGCAATATATAGAGGTTCCTCCATGAAAGAGAGCTTGAGTTTTGGCAGTGTAGCTGAGAAGTTAGTGGCGGGCAAAGGTGGAGTAATTAACTGGATTGATGAAACGAGTTTTGGTGCAAAGCTTGGAGAGAACAATGGCAGTGATTCATTACTGGAGGGTGGGAAAAATATGGTATTTTGGTCTGGCGATTCGAGCGCAGACGTAATTCAGAAGAATCTTCATGAACTGGGCTTCTGGCATCTCGATGCTGATTTTTCTTGCAAGGCTGTTGTCTGTATTCAATCATAGCTTCTTTTGTTCTTTTCTGGTTCTGGGGTTTACTCAAATCATTTATAGCCTGTCAAGATGTTGAGAGAGAGAGAGAGAGAGAGAGATGGACGGTAGGTTGTGTTGATTGATCGGAGTTCTTGAGAATCCTGCAATTTTTAAGGAAATCTGAGAATGGATGATGGAGAATCGTGGTCGTAGAATATCCAAATGGAAGAAATTTTGAATTTTTTATTTTACTCGTGTATTAACATCATGAAAATACATTAGCAGCAAAAGAAAAGAAGATTTGAAAAATCTAAGGAAAGAAAGCTGCTCTCAAATCAGCAAAAGAATCACCATGGAAGCAATGCACAGATTTAAATGGAGCTCTAAAAACAGAAGCAAAGAATCGGATCCAGATTTGTCGTCGTCTGTCGGTACTTCAATTGGGTCGTTAAAATTGGAAGGAACAATAGTGTCCGGCGCTGATTCATCGTCGCCGGACTGGGGACTCACCGGGCCGGGGGAATCGTCTTGCTGCAGTCCCTGACCGTGAGTTACATTGATCTTGAAGCGCTGTCCGTTTTCACACTGCTCGCCGTCGTAATTGCCGGAGAAGAAGTAGTTCAGTCCTTCTTTGACGAGAGGAACCGGAACGGAAACGTCTCGCGTGGCCGTGTTGGATGGATCGGCGGCCGACCATTCTATGGTGTCCTTGTCATCAGCGTCGTCGGAATCGCAGAGATTGTAAGTGGTGAAGTTGTAGGTCTGGATCACTGAATGATTCGTATCGGTGTTGAAAACTGGAAACAAAAAAAAAGACAGAATTCAGTTCAAATAGTTCTGATAAACCTGATCGTTGAATCTGGAAAACGACGACCGGTGAACGGCAGATGGAGGTGACGAAGGATTTAGGTGTCAGAACGTGAAACAGGTGTTAATGCAAATTGACAGTCCACATGTTCTTGTTCTTTTCCAACCACTTGATGCTTTCCTCCATTCTTAGTTTTCCTAATATTGGGGATTTAGCTGGTTTAAAAAAGCAACTCGAACAATCATTAAAACCCAGAAAAAATTCCAAAAACATCGACGAAGAAGTTTTAAGAACATCGCAATTTAGCGAAAGACCTGATCATGGGATTGATTCGAAGCTCGATCACACAGTAGAGAGAGAAACGAAGAGAGAGAGAGAGAGAGAGGTTACTTAGGTAATCTCCAAGGGCGAAAGTTTCGGAGGAAGCCCATTTCTGATAATCAACGGATGGCTTGAGAAGCTTGTCGTACCAACCGAGCGAGTCTCCGACTGTGTAGTTAGAGGAAGCTTGGACAGATCCGGAGCAGCGGAGGAAGACGACGAAGAAGAAGAAGAAGAAGGTCAATCCAAGCTGTTGATCGGAAGCGGCCTTCCTGTACTTTCTCATCTCTTCCATCTCAGAGAATTTGCAGCTCAACGCACCGACACCTCTGCATCTGTACTTCTATAACAGCACTCCAGCAGTGTTCAGTTAATATATTTATTTTTTATTATTTAATTATTCAACCAGAAAAATATAAAAATAGTAAATTACATCAATATCTGCATTTTGGTTCATTCTCTGTTTCAAGACAAACCGGTTTCATTTTCCTCGAGAGGCAACCGAACCGGCATCATCGACCGGTTCTTGGAATTGACCGACTCGTCAAACATATAAAAGACCGCTTTCAATTGTACCCAACCAGTATCCTCTAATTCAATCGCGCTTGTCTTGGTGAAGACGCAATGGCGGAATCCTCAGTCTCAAAATCGGACGCGGAGATGGAAGAAATGCTCGATCGAATGTTAACTCGCTTGGCTCTCTGTGAGGACTCCAAACTTCAGTTTCTGCTCTCGAAACTCCTCCCTGTTTCTATATCCTCACTTTCCTCCAAGTCCGTCAATGTCAGAAACAAGGTTTTCTGTATTTCACTATCATACCCTTTTATTTCCTTCGATTTTATTTTTATTTTTTAGTTAATTGTAGCTGGCGAAAATTTTTACGAGTTTATGCTTCACCATATGGCTGCATGGTTGGAAAGTGTAGCCACTGACGGTTTAATTTGGTTTGTATAGCTGCCTGAATTTATTGCACTAATAAGTTAGAATCAGTGTCTTCAACATTGGCTCGACCAGGTTTGATTAAGACGGACATTTACTTGAATTTGCGTGCAATTTATTTAGAACTTTCATTGGAACGAATGTTATTTCCTAGTGGGTTAGCTGGTGGAATAGTCCATTCCCTCAATGAATTTTTGAAAGTTTAATGTATCATTTTTCCATGTTTATGAATTGCAAATGAAGCAGATTCATATTGTACTATTTCAGGTTCTTGAGATACTGAGTCATGTCAATAAGAGAGTGAAACATCAGCCTGATATCAGTTTGCCATTGACAGAGTTATGGAATTTGTATTTGGAAGCTAATTCTGCCCCTATGGTTAGGAATTTCTGCATTGTATACATTGAGATGGCATTTGATCGTATACATGGGAAGGTATGTTCCTTCTTTCCTTCCATCTGATAAGTTTATTATGTTTCACGTTGATTAAGAATCTGCTTGGTCAGTATTTCTTGATCATCTGTGTTCTTTAGTGATTTCTCTATTCTTTTAGGAAAAAGAGAACATGGCAGTTATCCTTGTTGCAAACATTTCAAAGCTACCCTCTCTTCACCAAGAGATTATCTTGAGAATTGTCATTAAGGTGTGCTTTTCACATAATTGCTTCAATAATATTGTGAAATATTAGAATAATCTTTATCTTTGTCGGAACAACAATATTAAAACTAATTCTTCGTTATATTTTGTTCATATGGTGAAAACATTTATACAAAAATTAAAATGTAAATTAGGAAATTAATTCTTAAAGAAACTGTTACCGAAAGAAACTAATCTCTAATTCAATGTCAAATCAAATCCCGTTTAATTAGAAAGTATCAGTCTCAATAGTTACATATTCTTAATACTCTCCTTAAGTTAGACTGTTTTTAGTGCAATTAGAGTTCCCAATATCTATAATTGTGCTTTCGAATGTTGTACATTATGATATTTAAGCCATGGTAAATATGTCGATTTACCTTAGAAACATTTTTGTTTTCTTCCATAGTAGTTCTATAACACTGCACATTTATGTAAATTGGGCATGCGTATCTTGCTTGCTTTTATTATATCCTTTCAAAATATTTGTCATTTTCCTAATTTAGGACTCCTAAGTGTTTTGTGGGCTTAATCATTCTGCAATTGGTGAGAGAAATATTTGATTCATGAGACTAAGTTACTTTAAAATAGGGTTCTTGACGGAAGCTTAGTCATTTTACTTGGATTACCTAATCCTTTTTTAGTTTCTTCATTGAATGTATGAATGCCGTTGGGTTTCAGGTTATTGGGCAATCTTACTCAAGTCAAGTTGATGATGAAATTTCAACAAAATATAAATTGGTGAACTCTTCTCAGGAGTTAGAATTGTTTTTGGAATTTTGCCTTCACACAATTTTGTATCAATTGCAATATCAGAGGTTTCAAATTCAATCCAAATAATCTTCAATCAATATTGTTCTGTTACTGATACTAATGAATTAAATATTAAATTCAGCGGAGGATGTCCTCCTGGACTGTCAATTGCTCAAACTAAACGTGTTACTGGAAAAGAGTCCTTGAACAGTGACACCCTACTGTTGAGAAAGGTGATTTTAGTGATAGTAGTAGAATAAGTTTTCATCTTTAGGTTTATATATTAACATCTATTTATTTTGGAGGAACGATATTAAAATAATGTGTTTGAAAGTGTTTGTTCTTTTTATTTTGTGGTATCTTATGTATTGATTATCAAGCAGTTGGGAATCTTGAATGTTATTGATGGTATGGAATTGCCTCCGGAGGTTGTTTATCCAATCTATGTGGCAGCATGCGCAGATAGGTAAATGTTGTTGTTAAATTTGAGTATGCTACACGATCAACGTTTCATGACTATTTTATCAATATTTTTTTTCCTATTTTGAAATTCAATTTTCAAGTTGGTTAATAATATTTACCCTGATTTATTTATTCAAGTCAAGAGGCTGTTGTCAAGAGAGGGGAAGAGCTTCTAAAGAAGAAAGCTTCTGGTGCAAATTTAGATGATCAACGACTCATAAACAAGCTATTTTCATTGTTTAATGGTAAATTCGTATATTATCTCTAATTTTATACACATTTTCATAATCTGCGAACAAATATTTGGTGGTAGCTTTGATGAGTGGGTTGGGAAGAGAGGAGGATTATTATCTTAATTTTGTTAACCTACGATGAATCTCAATCATAGATGATTTTTATCATTCTATTCCACAAGATTGATTTATACCTAACTTATCACATGAATTTTTCTATATGGTATAATGATGAGATGAAGACTAACCGTGGATATCTTGGTCTATGTAGTAATGTAATTAGTAGAAGTTAGGAGAGATTAGTAGAAATTTAGTAGTCGCTAATAAGAGTTTGTGGTGGATAAGGGAAGTTTGAGTTAGAGAGTCAATAAATAAGATGGAAGATGGATATAGTAGGACATCATTGAAGTAATTATCAAGTTGTGACGATTCAGATCCCTCAAAGTCTCTTATGTGTGTATGTTTTGCTACATTTTATTATTGAATAATCCATAAGATTCTTTCTAATCCTATCATTGGTATCAGAGCCATTTGATTTTTGGTAAGAAAAAAAGTATGGAAAGATTGAATAGGATAAAGCAAATTATAATTAGTATGCAAGAAATGCTATCAAAATTGTTTGGGCAATGTGAACACAGCCCGACATCAGTCATCTGTAAAGAAGAAAAAGAAAAGAATACAGAGGAATCAGAAGCAAAAGAAATTTTGAACAGAATTTTTCAGGCGAGAAGAACCTTCAAAGGTGTGTTCTGGAAAAGGAATATACCTCTAAAAAATTTTCAAACTTTTTTGCAAATTTTAGAGTTAGCTATAGCGACAAAATCAAGAATCACAAAATCTAAATATCTTAGAGACAAATTCAAACTATGTTATTGATGGTGACACAATTTTTACTAAGAATATTAATGATAGTGAGAAAGAAGAAAAAAATATAGTAAAATTGCTTAAAGGTTTGTTAGAAGAGGATATTGAAATCAACTTGTAAGGTAATAAAAATGGAATGGAGGACACCCTAAGTATTCAAAAAAACATTCTAAAGAAAGTGCAACTTTTACATAGCAAAGATGATGAAGGTGAGAATATTATGAGAATTGTGATGCAATATGAAGAAAACCCATCATTTTTGGCGGTAGCAAAGCATAGAGGACCACGAGGCCAAAGTGAGTATTTGGTGACAGTGAATGGGTTTTTTTTGGCTAGTCGTTGAAGACGAAAATCCTAAAGAAGACAAGCAGTCACAAAATATCCAACGTAGCAGCAACGACGATGAAGATAATAGAAAAGAAAAGTTCTACAACGAGAATAGTGAAAGGATTCAGAAAGCACTGTCGTACGCTAGATCAAAACTATGCATGAGGAGAAGGGTGCTGTCGAGGTGACTATGTTTTCTATCTTTTCAATGGAAGAATCGATAATATGGTATGAAAAATGCAATATGTGAAGAAAGAAGATGAAAATTTCTTCGAGTTGGAGAATAAACAATTTTAAGAAAAATCTCTAGTCCATAAGAGAAAAGAGGTGATTGAGTCAAGCTAGGAATTAAAGATTGGGCATGTGAAAGTGGGTCAATCCAGTTTGAGAAAAAGAACAGGCTGGGAGTGGACAACAACTATTTGGTATTTTAGGCTTATTATTTGGAACGCCATTTCTATTTTAGAAGTATTCTTTCCAAAGAATTCACTTGCAAAATTAACTTTAGCAATATTTATCCGAAATTTTTTATTCATAGTGCAATCCAGAGTAGTAAATGTTTCTTGGAAACTTTAGAAAATTTTTTTAGTAAATGTTTCTTGGAAACCTCAAATTTTTTTTTCTTCAACCTTGATAATAAGGTCTTTTTTAGGAGAAGAATTGGGGTTTGTTTTGTAATTGAGATTAGTTTGTAGAAATTTAGAAGAGGTTAGTAAAAGTTCAGCAGTGGTAATATGTGTGGATAGGGGTTAAGGGAAGTTTGAGTTAAAGAGTCAATAAATAGGTTGATACATGAATATAATAAGACATCATTGAAGTAGTGATCAAGTAATGGAGGTTGAGAGCCCTTGAAGTCTCTCGTGCGTGTACCTTGTTACGTTTTGCCATTGAATAATACATAGGATTCTTTTCGAACACATCATAATGCTAAAGTTGCATTTAATCCCCAACACTAATCTTATTAATATCAAAGCATTTATTGTTTAAAAATATTTAAATGATCAAATTATTTTTAATTAATTTATTTAAACTATTAACATTTATTTTAATTTAATATCAATATCAAAGCTAGAGCTCATAGCTCAACATCCTTCTTATTAAAATATCTATGAGTGAGGTTTGTAGAAAATAAGTTCATAGATGAAGCTAAATGTAAGGAATCAATATCTATTGGTAGGTGAACCTTGAATGCAACAACTTGTATTGTTGTCCTACCTATATTTGTGCTTTTTCAGACTCTTCTAGGGTATATGGTTCAAGGATCAGGTGCAAGTTTCTTGCATTTGCTTGGTGCGTTGGGTGTGATTGCTTTGGTACTAATGATTGAATTCATCTAATTCATGGTAAATTATCTTAGAAATAGACAAATTCTCATATGTGATTTGGGGTGCCTACAAAGTGATGCATTGAAGTCCAAATATTATACATGACTCTTGAGGCAATGAGAATAGGAAAGTGTGAAGAACTTTACATGAATCAAATCTTAACGTGACCTAAAGTATTGATTGAGAGGTTCAAGGACGTTTTAGATGTTATTTGACAAAATGTCCTTTATGAAAGTTATAGTTGCCTTAAAGACGATTTGGTAATGGGTTGAATCCTTAAAATATGATATTTTTGCATGCCCAAACAAACATATTACTGAAATAACAATGTACTAAAAAATTCAATGTTGGCATCTTAAAATAATTTCAAAAATTCTTTTATTGTATTAGTTTTTATATTTTAGGTTTTGAAATTATTGCTAGTTTCCTAATGTTTTTAGTTCATTTTCAAATGTTTATTTATTTTCTAATTCCTTTATTTATAGTTTAGGAAAATTTGTAGTTTATTTAAAAATATTAAACCTATTGTAATAGAAAATAACTTTTCTGAATTAATCACTTCTAGTGGTTGAGAGAATTTTTTCTTTAATTTTTTGCAATGAACTCGATCTTCATCTAGTAAAAACTTGATAGCTTTGGTTCTAGCTACAAGTTCGATTACGTGTCAAGTTTTTTGTTTGATAACTTAGATTTCGTCAATAATATTTGATTGATGTAAAATTCTTTTTGCTTGATTCAAAGATAATCTATCTTTTTCGTGTTATTGAAGAGTATTGATATTATTATACTCATGGTTCTCATCATTCTCGAATTTGAGTTAATTGTCATCATTTTAACTGCCTCTAAATTAAAAATCTACATGTAAAAACTATTAGAAATGAGGACTACATGTCGAAGAGAGGATTAAGAAACTATATATATATATATATATTATTATATCCATCTACTACTTGAGCATTTATGAACTTGCACTATTGTTTAAACCTCATTTGTAGCTTGTTCAATTAAAGGATGATGAAACAGTTAGCAAGTTTTTGTTGACAATGTGATTTGATGAGTAATGATGAAACATTTAGCGTGTATCGATAACATGGTTTAATGATTATCTTCTATACAGTGATTGCTTTACATTGAGAAAAAGTTTTTAGTTGATCTGTTTGGCAGACTTTGAATCTAAACATCTTTTTGTCTTGCTTGCTTTCCAAGGTCTAGTGGGAAATGTCAAGTTGACCATCCGTTTGGATGACTTTAAATCCTTAAATAATCAAATTTTCTGTGTAGAGTGGATTTATCTTTCTGAAAAAAAACTGTTGTTTGAGTGGATTAGACATATGATTGACATTCTATAATTAGTGCAGGTAATGTTAGAGCTGAAAATGCTGCACCAGAATCAAAAGTCAATCCTGGGAGTTCTGCATTAAAAGGAAAACTTATGTCAATATTTTGCCGATCAATAACAGCAGCAAATAGTTTCCCTTCTACTTTGCAGTGCATCTTTGATTGTATATACGGTATGGAGCTTATCTACTAAGTTAGTTTTTTTGCTTGTTTAATCATTTTGCTCGGTTCAGACTTGAATTATTAGTTTCATTGGCTTGATTCTTTCTTTTTAATTTCTAAAATATAAAAACTGATGTATGCCACAAATTGTGATGGTTACAGCACAGTTTAGTAATAAGTACCACGTCCCAAAGATGGCCACCCCTTCTTTTTTAGTGTGTTTCTTGTTTTTATGGTGCTTGCAAAAAAAATGCTGCTAAACTCGACACACTTAAAGTAACTGTAAACTCTTTCCATAAAAGGAAAAAAGTCTTGCTGATAAATCCTCAGTAAACAACAATCATCTTCACAAGTTGTTCTGTTTCTCTTGTTCTGAATACCAAATCAAATCTAACGGGACAAAGTTGGGCTGTGACTTTAGAGATATTTTTACATTGGTAGTAAAAATGTTTGGACTTGCCATGTTTTTAGTATATTCACTTCATGGCCTTTTAGTAGCCAAAATAAGACATAGCTTTATAAATTCTGTTCCAATATATAGATGGAAATTGTTAAGTTCTTTTTCTTTGATGAAAGATGCCATTGAAGGTTATTGGCCATTAGTATGCTTAATTAGTTAATACCTATTCTATGTTGAAATTGGATATAGTTTTTTCTTCTATTTTTTTGTTATTTTTTATTCTGATGCGCTCGAATTGCAAAATCACAATTTATCTTGTTCCCCATATTTATTTATTTAGGCAGTGGTACCACATCAAAGTTGAAACAAATGGGAATGGAGTTCACGGTTTGGGTGTTTAAACATGTAAGAATCTTTTTGTTTTTGTCTTTGTTTTTCATATGTTTCTCTGTGTTATGGTTTTGCGGTAATTGTCTGAATTAACCGAGCTTCATTTAAACATATTTTAGATGGATAATTTATTTAAGGATGTTTCATGTGCAAGACTGTTAAAATTTGTTCAAAAGGTGAAAGACCACATAATTTTTCTTGTAAAATATTTTGTCAAAAGCATATTGTTACTAGGAGTAAGGATCTTTGGGATTTTTTTTCAAACCAAAGGGCGTTACATGAATTAACCAAAAACACATTTTGGCCTTAACTACGAAGAACTAAAACTTTTATGTATATAAAAAATAATCCAAAGAATTTGTATAAAATAGATCTAGTACCATTTTTTTTGTACATTCACTAATAAGAAAAGCCACGTCACTTTCTTTTTCTCATTTTCTCATTTATTTTTAGTTCACATATAATATTTCATTTTCAGTACTATCAGTTCCTTATAAAAGCACTTAGACTTTTATTTGTTTTTATTTTCTGTAGGCAAATAGTGATCAGCTTACTCTGACTGTTATTTATTTTTATTTTCATAGGCAAATAGTGATCAGCTTATGCTTATGGGCCCTGTAATACTTAATGGAATTTTGAAGTCACTGGACAGTGATTCCAATTCAACCCCAGGTCACAGTCCTGGAATTAATTATATAATTTTCTTATGTATTGCTTTTACTTTATGCATAATATTTACAATATGGCAATGCTTTACTTTTATTTTGGCATTTTCTTGGTCCCCAATCGTGTGAAAATCACAGACTAATGTTGTGTTTATTACGATCAAATTAACCTCTACTTGGTTCTCTTCTTTTCTTATTAACCAATTGAGAGTTCCTTGTGCAGATTGGCGGGCTCTCTCTCTTCTAGATATTATTTACCGCTAAAGATTCTGCTTCTGTTTTACTTGACCTGCTTCTTTCTCCTCTGCCTTTTATGGACTTTGTATGCTGTGGTCCGTGCCTTCTTGCTATTTTTTTCCTTCTAAATCCATCTAATCTTCTTCCTTTCTTCCAAAATACTAGTATTCTCAAGTATCTTTACCTGGGAGATTTAGAAAAAGCTATAGATCGAGGACTAAATCGTAATTTCTTTAAAGAAATATCAATAAATAGAGGAATTTATGGAAGAACATGGTGTGTGGTGATGAGAACAACCAACTTGAGTAGGAGGCATTCCTCAGAAATATCGAAAGAACAATCATAAATCTGAAAGAAGAAACATAATTTCAAAAGCTAATTTCTATTGTCCTTTCCAAAATCCCATCCACAGCATTAGACTCTCCCATCGCTAACCAACTCCCCTTCCCCTACCAAACAATTTAGCCATGTCATACATTAATTCCCACTCTACCCTTTTTCTATGGTGTCTTTCCGAATGAGGAAACAACAAACACATCATGATCTAATTTGATTTTATTAGGGAGATTTGTTTTTGGCTTTTTGGTTCGGCAATTTGAATGATCTTACGTGCCACACAATTGTGGTACATGCTTCTTGTATTGGCTTTTTGATGAGAATTGAGAAATAAAATATTTTCATTTTTTGGATATATGGAGTTTTGTTCACTTTTTAAGTTTGTTTATGTCATTGCAATGTTATTATTGAGAAGTGAATTATAAAACATAGTTGGAATGAATATAGTGAGGGACAATGTTTTTCAGGTTATGATCTGTGCGAGTGTAGTGAGATAAAATGGAGGATAAATAGTAGAATGGGAAAGAGAGATCTTATATTGTCTAAAGAAATGTTACTTTTATTTTCGGAGCGATTCACTCTTGGTCTTTTCAGGGCCAGTGTTTTGTAGTATCTGTGGTGTGTTATTTCATTGATGATTTAATGCTCACATACCGTTTCGAAAATGATGTGCAAAATAAGAATGACTCTGTAATCATATTTAAGTCCTATTGCATTGTGAATTTACAGTTCTTGTCTTGACAGCAATTTTCTTTTCTTTTGGCTCTTTCCAATTTTACTGACACATCGCAGTCGTAGAATGGAATTTTGTTCTTTTCCTTTTTATTTAATTGTGTATCGTTTTATCCTTTTTTCTTTGTGCTTTTTTAATTCATTAAGTTTCATACAAAAACAAAAGAAACACTGCAGTTAGAAACAATCAATGCCTGTATAATTTTATTCAGATGCTGTTGCGAGGGATACCAAAATCTTTGCTTTTCAATCTATTGGATTGGTTGCACAGCGTATGCCTCAACTTTTCAGGTTTGTTAGCCTGCTGATGAAGTGCATTTTGTGTTATTGGATCCCCTAATCATAGTATAGTTTAATTGCTATGATTTCTTTTTCTGTTTTTCCATAACAACTTTCCAGAACCCCTTCTCAAATGATATTAGGATAGGAAAAGAAATTCTGACACCATTTGGTTCTTTTCAGAGATAAGATTGACATGGCTGTTCGTCTATTTGAGGCTTTAAAGATGGAGACACAGTTACTCCGTCCCATAATTCAAGATTCTACAAATTCCCTTGCTAGTGCGTATAAGGTGTAGTATAATTTTCAACTCAATATAAGGTGTAGTATAATTTTCTTTGACTTTTAACATCTGACTCACTGTTTCTTGAAGAGGACTTACTATATTACTTACAGTTGGGATGTTATTCTACCAGTTATTAGAGCTGCAGTGATTTTGGGATATGAGATTAGATAAACCTCCTGTTGGGATCACTTATTCTTGGAGGGTGTAGTGTAACTCAAGGCTTATGAGAGGTGAAATATTGGGTCAAACTCATAATTAGTAAAAATAAAAAAGGAATGGTGGGGCAAAGTGGGGTATTTAACTTTAGGATTCCTTGTGGTAGTTTTAGGAGGCTTGATACGAGGAAGGTAAAGAGTTGGCACTATTGTAATCATAAGGTGAATCCACATTAAGCGTTAGTGGAGGTGAAGAAATTAATGGAATACTTTCTTATTGAATAATGCTAAAAAATTGCAATATGTAGACACAAATTATACTGAGAAATTCGGAAATAAGTAATAATCTAATTAGAATATAGGTAATAATCTACTTAGGAAATAATATATTAGAAAATAGGAACTAATCTACTTCCAAAACTCCTACTCTAACAATAGAGAAAATCTCGTAACTTTAAGGAATTTCAACACCCACCCTCAAGTTGGGTTGTATATACTCCCAAATTGTTACATAGTTCTTCAAAGATAAGACCAATTAGAGTCTTAAAGAAGATGTTTGCTAGCTGAACTTTAGTTGGAGTGTATTGTTGTTGAATTTCAGAACTTAGCTGGATCATTTGCTATATAATATGGGTTCTTGCTTGTTGTTATACATTTTTCATAGTTTTTTCCCAGCTCCATAGTTATACTCCAAATTTCTTCCATAATTGTAGAAGCTATTGCCTTGAGTTCAGCCTTAGCACTGTTTCGAGAAACTACTAACCATTTATGTGTCTTCAAATAACAAGTTTACCCAATTCGAAAGAATAATATCCAGTTGTGGACCTTCTATCTGTTTGGCTTTGTGCCCAGTCTGCATCAGGGTAGACAATAATGACACAGGAAAGAAAAGCCCTTAAGACCGTCTTTCTTTTAAGATTCAAAATCTTTTAATATTTTCTTTTACCGATTACTTTCCTATTTGATTAATTTTAAGTTCTTAGATTAAAGTTATTTTTTAAAAAAGTTTTCGAACATATATATTTCATTTTCTTAGAGATCTGTGAAAGATTTTAAATCACAAACTTAAACTCTATTTTTAAAAGTGCCGATGAATATTGAAATTAAACTTTTGACAATTAAAGTAATTTTTTCTATTTCGTCTAAAACTTTGTATATGCTAAATTGATGTAAGAGTAAAGATTTTGACCACCATTGGATGGTAGACAATAGTTCTAGTAGAATACGAGTTGCCTACATTGATCGGTGGATCAAAAGGTTTGATGGATCATGTGTTATGTGACAGAATTCATCACAATTAGATTAGACCAAAAATTCCTTTGCCAGCCATCATAGATTTCCACTGCAATGATTGCCGAGGAGCAACAAAGATTAAATGCAAAAAATTATATTTTTGCAAATTTGAAAAAGATTAAAAAATGATGAAAGATGGAGAAAAAACACTGAAACACTAATTCGCTGGAGGATAATTTCAATGAGGGTTTCTCGCTAATCAAAGAGCTGAACAAGACTCCAACGATGAATTCTTTAGCTAGTGAGCCTGATTTTGAAACATGCCAACCCTTATGTTATGGATTCTAGTCAGAATCAAGAATATTTAGTCAAACTGAATTTGTGTTTTGTAAAACGATATTCTTTTAAGATAAGAAAATTAGATTAAAGATTCAAATCAGATAAACTATTTAGCTATTCTTGTCAGATAAAAGACTTAGATCAAAGATTTGAATTAGATATGGTATGCAACTAAAGATTTGAAATGAGATGTCCTATGTATCTTGTTTGAATTTTGAATTATTTTTCGAAATAAATTTAGATTTCAAGTTTAAATTTTAAATTCTTGTCGTACTTGGAATGGATGGATAATTCATTAATAATGTTCAAGTTTTTGCAACAGCTATTATTTGTTTAAGTTGCAATTAACTCGTTTGAATTATGAAGTATTTTTCGAAATAAAATTAGTTTTCAAGTTTAAATTTTAAATTCTTGTCGCACTTTGAATGGATGCAGAAATTCATTAATAATTTTGAAGTTTTTGCAATGGCTGTTATTTGTTTAAGTTGCATTTAAACATTTATGATTGAATAAAAGGAGCCAAAATTTTATGTACAATTTAGTTTCCTTAATACTTTGAGATGAATAATTCTTTACAAAGATCCCTTATTTTAATATTACAGTATATGTCAAAATTACAAGGAAACAAATGCTAACACATTAACGTTATAAACAAATAGCAATTTTTCTTTTGATGGCCTAGAACTTGTTTTGAAATTTAGAATTCCAACTAAGTGCTATCAGAGCAAGAATCCATGAGGGAATTGCATGCTTTTCTACAACAATTTTAAGTATTTGTTCGATATTATTCAGAAAATTAGGCAAGAGTCAGGTCGAGCGGGAATAACAAGCCCACAGTTGCATCCTAACATGAGGAGCTATCTAATTGTCTAAACAACATTGCTCTTGAACTCGAGTTAACTAATTGATCAATCTTTAGAAGAAGGCAGTAGTGTAAACCCACCAATGAATGTTGAGCAACCTCTAGAAAGTAGACACTATACAAGGATTGTTTTTCCTAGATATATTAAAATTGTTTTCATTGTTTTGACGATGCAGAAGTTCCTCTCACTTGGCTAAGTAGATGTGAGCATTTTTTTGCTTGCTGAAAAATTCTAAATGAAGAAAATGTTGGATTGACATATTTTCATCTGTTTGGAGATGGTCAAATGTGGTTTATGTAGCTAAATTAAGATCTTCCATGTTCATCATGCGTTTAATTTGAAGATAGTTGAAAGTTACTTTTTGGGCCGTCTTCCTATTCAAATAAATTTGGCAAATTATCCAAGATATGTCATATTGGCACTATAGAAGATTATTAAAAGAAAATTGAATTATGGTTGACACCATCAAATTTTTTAGAATCTCAACAAGAGATGAAAATATTCTTCGATATTTTGCAAGATTCAATTCAAGTTAAGGTTGAGTTGCACCAACCTAGAGACTGAGATAAGACAATGAGTTTAACTAGATTGTTTGAGCGACATGTTTTGGCAACCAAATTCCTTCCAACGTCGATCTTGCTTGTGTTTAATAGTGATGCATAATATACACCAAATCACTTGTGTAAAAAATATATTTTGGTTTGAGATAAAATGATGTTAAAAGGGAGCTAGTGAATCAACCCTAGATTTCTTTTAGTGCAATCACCAGGCTTCGTAACCATCAAACAATGCAAGTGCATGCCATCTTGGGTGGTGTTGGTAAAAAAAAACATGATGGGAAAGGGAGTCGGCGTGACGTAAAGTGAAAACTTACGGAATTGGAGAGAAATCAAAACCTTTATATATCTTTTCTTTCACCCCAAAACTCAAGTAAAACCTTAAATGTTGGACAGTACTCTTTCGTCCTTATGAATGGTTACATAGAAATGTTGATAGATGGGGTGTGAGGGAGTTGAGAAAAGAAAGATTAAGACAAGAAACTAGCACATTATTCTCCTGTATAATCTCTTTTACTTTTTTTTTTAATTTGCTCGGTTGTAGAACGTGACTATAATTGTGATATTGTAGTACAACTCACATTTAATTGTAATGTCCAACAATACAATAGGACGAAGTCATTGGGGATATGTGTTGGTTTTGCCTACTATTGGGCTTAATTACTTTCCTTAAAAAATTTTCATTTGATGTAAATAGTTCAATTTTTTTTATTTTGAGTTGATTATTTATGTTGGCAGATGGAGATATATTTTGATTGATTTTTAAATGATTTCATATGCATGATGTGGTCATTGAGATTGATTAATCATTTGACGTGTATCAGGGCGCCCCAAAAACAGTTTTAAAGGATTTGGAGAAACTTCTTTTGCAAAATTCTCTCGAGGTATTTAACTTGGAGAGATAACCAGGTTTACTAAGGGCCTTTTTTTCTTATCTCACGTTGGATCATATTGCTTTTCTCAATGAGATCTTAATTTGTTGGTGCTCCTCAGGACCAAAATGAAGTGCGATTTTGTGCTGTGAGATGGGCAACATCTATATTTGACTTGGACCACTGCCCAAGTCGATATATCTGTATGCTGGCTGCTTCAGACTCTAAATTAGATATAAGGTATTATATATATATTTTTTATATTCTTGAACCTTAATTTTTTAAGAGTGGGCGAGTTATAATTTACCCATAAAGATGGTGGGGCGGTCACCGTTAGTTTATAATTGATTAGTGCCTCTTCCCATCTACTGTGGTTATGAATTCAAAATTACATCTTGCCCTTAGGGAGAGTGCCAATTGTTAAATTTCGCAGAATAAATGTAAAGTGAAACTAGTCGAAGACGACTTGAATTTCAACTCATTACTCTCATACAAGTCAAAGGCAATTAATTAGTTTCAATTTTTTAAAATTGATTTTTGTAGTAAAATTTGTACAAAATAAAGAGATTACTAGAAGAAGATAACTGAAAAGTATTAGTTTTTAAAATCTAAGAACCAAACTTTCCACTTTGGAGTCTTAGTTACATGACTACAAAGTACTAACGTAGTAAGACTAAGACATTCTGAAGCCATGCAAATGAGTTGGAGAGCTTGAATAAAGCTCACTTCAAATAATTTTATAAAAAAATTCCAATATTTCAACGAGAGACAGATAAATTCGGATAGTTTTCAAAAGAAACTGGACCTATTGTTTCAAAGAATAAGCATTAAAGGAAAAATGTATTACCTTCTTCTGATAGTTCAATATTACATTTAATAGAGATTTAGGATTTTTAGAATAAAATAGTGTAGAAAGTTATGGCATGACTTGTAGTTGTATTTTTATAAAAGTCAAGCAACACTTGGTGCTTTTCGTTAAAAAACAAGTTTTTGTTTGTAAAAAAGTAGTGTCATGAAACTTGGTAATCTTTCATGCAAAAGGAATGATATATTTATCTTCTTGTATGGTGAAGCTTAACTTGGTTTCCATAACTCACCTTTTCTTGGTTCTTGGTCATAGATAGTGGGTTAACAGTTAAAAATTATGGCGGCTCTTTAAATCCAGCCTAAAAGTGATTGTCTTTTTCTTTTTGGAATGAAAATGCATTCTGTACCATAATCTCTCTGTAGTTTATTTCTTCAGTTAGTCTTTTTCAGACCCTCTTTTTTCCTTTGGCTTGATGATTCAGCTTCATTACTCATCTCAAAAAATTCTCTTCATTTCTTATAAAATTTTTCTTTTAGTTTGTATTCTGTACTTTTTTCATTTATCTTATTTTGTAGGGACATGGCTCTTGAAGGACTGTTTCCATTTAAAGATGATGAGCATAATATCAGTCAGAATCTGTTTTTGCCCTACCCAAAATTTGAAGTTATGCTAAATTTCATTCTTCAGCAGCATCCAAAGTTGTTAGATTCAGCTGAGATGAGGGAAACAAAACTGATTTTTTCATCTAGAACTTATGTTGCCATAATTAAGTTTTTGCTGATTTGTTTTGAGATGGAGCGGAAGCAAAATAGCTCTGTGAAAGTAGCATTGAATTTTCAGTCTTCAGTGGAAGGAATGTCTTCATTGCTTGAACATGCTATGGCATTTGAAGGATCTGCTGAGCTGCACGTATGTGCTTTGAAGGCATTAACCACAATTGGATATTATTTTCCAGAGGTTGGTATAATAGCGTCTAATCCTTCATAGCTTCTATATCTAATTTTCCCATGATAAATTATTCCCCTTTTTTGTCTTAGATGATAGCATCACGATATTCCCAAAAACTTTTGTTTCTTAAACAACTATTGGGTCATATTGACTGGGATGCTCGTGAATCTGCGGCACTTTTACTTGGAATAGCTTCTTCTGCACTTCCAACACTAGGATCATCTTCCCTGATTGAGGAGCTATTGGCTTCAATAAGTGGACTTGACAAATTAAGGTTTGTGTTTTCCTGCGAGGGAAAGGAAGGGTGCTTAGGATTCAGAAGTCTGAACTCTCATTGTCTGTTCTTCTGATCTGGTTCAAGGATAGAGCCGCAATGTTGATTAGCTTTGAATGCTGCAGGTTTGAGACTCAACATGGAACAATATGTGCAATAGGATATGTTACTGCAGATTGTTTATCAAAAGGGCCTCAGGTATGTAGGTCTTGCACTCTCTTAAGCCTTCAACATTAGTGTTAAGTGCTCATTAACTTATTCCTTTACTCTTGTTTTTTTCCTAGAATTTTTCAACATTGTATGAGACTGTATTGAAGTGTCTGGTTGACATTGTTGATCGTGAGACTGCAACATTGGCTTCGGTTGCTATGCAAGCCCTTGGACACATTGGGTTACGTGGAGCATTGCCTCCTTTAATTAATAATTCTTGTTCAGGTAGGAATTTTCATGTCTATTTGGAAGTCTGCGACATTTTATAATTGCGTCATGGTTGAGATGTTGTTCTAAATTTTAATTCTCATGCAGCTGATGTTTTGTCCATCTTACGAGAAACTTTGAGCAAACTACTTTTGGGGGATGAAATGAAAGCAATTCAAAGAATTCTTATATCTTTAGGACACATTGGTTTCAAGGAATCAACACCATCATGCTTAAATGTTGCTCTGGATCTAATATTCAGTGTTTGTCGATCCAAGGTATTATTAATTCTTTTAATTGTATCTCGGTAATATATTAAATACTCATTCAGCTTGTACATTATACAATTTTTTTTGCTGTGTTTGTACTCTTCTTCAACTTCATAAAAGTTCCATTAATTAGTTATAAATCTTTTACACATATTTAGTAAAATTGATAAAAACGATAAAATATCTACTATCATTAAATCAGTAAAATAGTTGAAAATACAATTTTATACAACTAGAGTTTAATCAGGGTTGAATTTGAGCACTTTTTAAAGGACAATGTTGATTGTGATCCGTAAAATAAGAATGGGCTCATGATGTTTTGTGCAGCAAGACATGGGGTAGTTTGCCACGTGCAACCAAAGGATAACTGTCAATAAAAAATCGTTGTAACATTTAATGATATCTGGTATCATGTGCACATGAAATCAAGTCTTTCTCTTTATTGAAATAAGATAATTTATATCTTACAGTTTACTTTCTGAACTGCAAACTTGAACCAATTTTATTGATTTAATCAAAATTTACGAAACTGGAATTCCTATTATCTAGGAACAAAATTTTTTAACACAAAAACAAATATTATTTGGAAGTTTAATTTATAAAACTACAAACTTAAACGAATCTCATTTTATCTCAATCAAAATTAATTTTTTGGAAAATATGAAGAAACACATGACATTTTGACCTCGTCTAGATGGTTGAAAATCAAACTATTGGATAGAATTAACATTTTAGAAAAACATGCAGTAATAGGAAAAGTGTATGAGATTAATTGCTAGAACTAATCTAGCTATCTTGTCTTGGAGACCAATTAATCTTTGCTTTTCTGAACTTTGCAGGTAGAAGATATCCTCTTTGCTGCTGGAGAAGCTCTGTCATTTCTGTGGGGTGCTGTTCCTGTGACCGCTGATGTGATTCTTAAAACTAACTATACCTCACTGTCTATGACTTCAAACTTTCTTATGAAAGATTTAAATCCATCTTTGTTCCAACACAAACATGCTGAAACTGTAGAAATTAGTGAAGATTTTCACGCTGGCCTTAGAGATTCTATTACTAGAAAGCTTTTTGATGTTCTTTTATACAGTACCAGAAAAGAAGAGCGATGTGCTGGAACCGTCTGGCTCTTATCACTTACAATGTATTGTGGCAATCATACCACTATTCAGCAAATGCTTCCAGATATCCAGGTAGGCCTTTTAGTTTTTGAAGGAAACATGACCTTATTGAAAATAAGAGCATTGTTGATTGATGTAAAGCTCCTAGCCCCGTAAATAACAAAATCAACTGATCGGAACCCAATTGTGAAGTATAAGTATGTTTTTTTTATCTTCTGTTTCTTTATATTTTGATCAATTATTATTTTTTGTTTTCATCCATACTAAATCTTAACCCCAATCCTTTTCTTAATTTTCCAGTTTCATTTCTATTGTGTCTCTTTATGTTTTCTATTTAAAGTAATTTCACAAAAAGGAAGAGAGATTAATTCATTGAGTCTTCACACTATGGGGTGGAGCTCTTGTTTAAGTATAAACTTCTTTTTTTATAAATTTTCAACGATCAACCTCCATAAACCTGACAATTTGTTAACTTGTGACTGTTTTTTTTGGAAACTGCTTTTTGGATACATTAAAAGTATATGATTTGATCTTTATGAGAAAATAGTTTCTCTCTAATGGTGTCATTGGCTTTACCTCTAAGATATGTTTTTTACTTCAAATTTTTTCTTTAAGCACTATAAACTTTACAAATAGGAGTGATCTTGTAAGTTTATGCAGGAAGCTTTTTCGCATCTTCTTGGGGAGCAGAATGAGCTAACCCAGGAGCTAGCCTCTCAAGGAATGAGCATCGTTTATGAACTTGGTGATGCATCAATGAAAAATAATTTGGTAAATGCACTAGTTAGCACTCTCACAGGTTCAGGGAAGAAAAAAAGAGCTATTAAAGTGAGTTGGTATATGATTTTTTATATTTTCTTTGTCATTATCTTCTCACTTTCTTTCTATCCCTCCTTTTCACGATTTATTTATTCCTGTTCTGTTGTTAAGCTTGTTGAAGACTCAGAAGTGTTTCAAGAAGGATCCATTGGTCAAAGTATGAGCGGAGGAAAGCTTAGCACATACAAGGAGCTTTGCAGCTTAGCTAATGAGATGGGTAAACCAGATTTGATTTACAAGTTCATGGACCTGGCTAACCATCAAGCTTCTTTAAATTCCAAGAGGGGTGCTGCCTTTGGATTTTCAAAGGTTGCAAAACAAGCTGGTGATGCTTTGAAACCTCACTTGCATTCATTGATTCCAAGGCTTCTTCGCTACCAGTATGACCCTGATAAAAATGTACAGGTATGCTGTTGATGGAATCAACTTTGGTCCTCGTTGATAATTTTATTTACTAGATTTTTCAGTCATATGGTACAATCCACATATTCGACACGAACAATGAATTGAAATTCAATAGAAAATAAAGAAATTCTTCATATAACAATTAACATTAAAAAAAAATTAAAGAAAAGAAAGATTCTGACATGAAACCAATTCTCTTTCGTCCACTTGGATGTGCTAACCAGTTCTCTTTCATCTTTTTTGTTAATTTTTTTTTCAATTTTCTGTGTCTCTTTCGTTCTCTTCTTTTTTCTCATGGGTTTTCTTAATTTTCCCTTGTGAGGCAATTGTCTCGACAATACCTATGAAGGTGGCCTTGTAAATTTTCATTGTGGAAGGTGCAACGTTCCCTATGCTAGGCAGTCGTGTAAATCAATGGTGGCTCTATTAGGTTGCTGCTTTCTTTCCTCTCCGTGAGGAAGAAGAAGATGCCTTCACTCTTGACAGCCAAACAGAGGAGACAAAAGAACAAAATTCCTCTTGTAACAACATTGACACTTTAATTCTCAATTGCAATCCTGATAAATCAAGAATCCTATATTTAGAAACATTCAACCTTGCTCTAACTAAAATATTTGATACGAAAAATGTATTGAAATTCAATAGAAAATTAACAAACTCATCGTCAAGTGATTATTTTCAACAAAAATAAAACAATAAAAGAAAAGAATCACTATAGCAGAGAACTTTACTCTGATGTCACATCGGGTATGCGGACTTCCCTTTAAACAAGACACTCAATTGATTGATAAAACTTAATCTTTATTACAATCTATACTTATATTCATTCCCTGAAAAATGACTGAAATACCCCTAATAATTTGGTATTACTCTTTAACGGTAACAAATGATTATTGGAAGGGCCTATCATCCCACTGCTAGTTTGTTTTCAAATGGTATTACAAGGTAGTTAAATTACCCAGTTTGGTATAACTTGGTTGATAACTTCCTTTCTTTATGTGATATTGTTTCTAGGATGCAATGACGCACATCTGGAAGTCGTTGGTCTCAGATTCAAAGACAACTATTGATGAAAACTATGATCTCATCATAAATGATCTTTTGATACAATGTGGATCTAGGTTGTGGCGTTCACGTGAAGCATCTTGTCTTGCCCTCGCTGATATAGTTCAAGGACGAAAATTTTGTCAGGTGATGCTAGCCTATATCTTAAATTGGTATTTGTAGGCACTATTAACAAAAAAAACTTTTATTCAAAATACTTGTTTATATTTAAAGGCAGTACACATAGAATAAGAATTTTCTGACAGGAACGATGTCATTGAAAAAGATGCTAGCTAATCTAAGTATACACGGATAATATTCTTTTCTTTGCATTTAGATTGGGATCCTCTTATGAATCTGTTGATGTAAAAGAAATTATGGGAAGAGTTTTCCATTGTATTTTCTTATTGAATTATGACGTTCAGTTTACAATATATAGACCAACTATACAGAGAAAAAAAATAATCTAATTAAGAAAGAGAAATAGGAAATAATCTACTTTGGGAATAAAATAATCTACTGAGTAAATAATTTGATTAGGAAACACTCTACGTACGAAACTCTTGTTTTCCTAATTATTAAATCTCCTAACTTTAAGGAATTTCAACACTACCCTCCAAGGTCGTATATTGTGCAAACCACACCTGTTACATAGTTCCTCAAAGATAGAAACCATCAAGTCTTGGTCAAGTTGTCTGTATATGAGCTCTAGTTGGAGTGTATTGTAGTGGAACTTCAGAACTCTCAATTTTTTCAGCTATGAAGTGCTGATTTTTCACCACGTGCTTTGTTCTCTCACAATGGAATGGATCATTTGTTATACGTATGTCAGATTGATTGTCAAATTTGAGTTTTGTACTTTTTCATAGCTTATCTCCAATTCCATTAATTCTTATAAACCAAATTTTTCATTGTTTCTAGAAACCACCGATTAATTTTTATTCTCCATGTGAGATGTTACCTGATACTAATGATGAATGGCTAATGGTTGAACATTCTCCTACAAAAAACATGAAAAAACCAGAAGAAAAAGAACCGAAATTTTGCAACAGAGGAGAACAGAATGCGACTAATGACAGAGAACTGTTCTCAGCCTTTCACATGGCCATGCTGTCCTCGGCAGCACCGATCCACTTTGTAACAAGATGAAACTTAATAAATTTCCTAACCGTAACTACCAGCCTTAATAATACTTCCCTTCACTTTTCCAATGACTCTCATAAAACATGATTCTTCTGATACTAAACCTTGAGTAGCTGTATCAGAAATTTTGTCAGATAGAGAGGTATATGGTTTATTTCAGGAAGCTAGTTTGGAAATTGGTGGCAAATCTCTGTTTGGACAGTAAAATGTAGTGCAAAATGAACGTTAAAAAAATTGTCCCTGTCAAGGGCACTCCATTTTTTTCTTGTACGAGCTACCAATTACTTTTTCTTATTTTTATTCCATCAGTTTGTTGTTTCTTATGAAAGGAAAACCTTAATTTTATCAGATCTGTTCTTCATGATAGGTTGGGAAGTATTTGAGAAAAATATGGTCTGCTGCCTTTAGAGCCATGGATGACATAAAAGAAACTGTTCGAATCTCTGGTGAAAAGCTTTGTCGTGTCCTAACTTCATTGACAATTAGGCTTTGTGATGTCACCTTAACTGAAGTAGCAGATGCTAGAGAAGCAATGGAACTTGTTCTGCCATTTTTGCTCGCAGAGGGTATACTCAGTAAAGTTGAAAATATTCGAAAAGCTTCAATAGGGATCGTGATGAAGCTTGCTAAGGTTGGTGTTTACTTGATGCTTTGTTTTCTAGAAATTTGACGTAATGCTTTCTGAACATTAAGCATGTTTCAGTTCATCATAAGTCGATTTCATTATACTTACAGCAGCATTTGGCTTCATTTTTGTTCATGCACAGAAATTTTAAAATCCTTTCCTAACACAGTTCACTTCAATGTGTTGCTATACTGAAATTTGATAGGAAATTTATTCTCCTCAATTTCATCACTCACCATCAATCACTAACATACGAATTTTAATAACATCTAAATCCTCTTTTGCAACAATGAAGAATTTTATATTTGCGTAATATCAACAAATCAAATACTCTTTTAATTCTTAGGCTAACCAACCAACCAAAGTATACTGGAAGATTGTGTACCTGTTCTCTCATCGATGTTTCCATCACTTTTATGTTTGCCTTTTGTTGAAGGTTTATTAAATTCTTCATCACGCATATTGTTTGATCAATTTTAGTTTATCTCAATATCAAGGTCATTCTATTGATTTCTTCTATGGCTGAGCAATAATCAATGGATTTCTTTTATTCAAGTTGTGTCTTGATTTTAGGTGATTGCTTGATTTTGTTATCGATTCTCATGAGAGTGGAGTTTGTCATGCCACTAAGCAAGAATCTGCTGTTATTTTTTTGCATTCATTGACATTTTACAACTTGTTAGTTCTTACAATTTTAAGTTTTTGTAACAAGAGTGGAGACGCTAAATTTTTTTACCTGTTGTGGTTTTCCTGCTATCTTTTGTTCTCATGTTATTTAATTCTTTTAGGGTGCAGGAGTTGCTATACGTCCACACTTGTCTGATTTAGTATGTTGTATGCTTGAAGGTTTATCAAGCCTTGAAGATCAAGGATTAAACTATGTTGAGGTTTGAATTGCAATAGCTATGTTGGAATTCAAATATCACAAGCAATTTTTTTTGTTCTAAATTCTTTCTCTCTTCTAGTTGCATGCGGCAAATGTTGGCATTCAAAAGGAAAAACTTGAGAATCTTAGAATCTCAATTGCAAAGAGCTCTCCCATGTGGGAAACACTCGACCTCTGCATCAATGTTGTAGATGGTGAATCACTAAATTTATTGGTCCCTCGTGTGGCCCAATTGGTTCGATCGGGTGTGGGCCTAAATACAAGGTAATCTCATTTAATGTGCTTCATTTTTATGGTTTTCCATGGTTATATCCATAAACAAAATTCCATTTTGGTTTTAACCACGATGAGGTGCATGCCTTTAGCAACAATTAGATAAAAAATCATGATTTGACGATTTAAGGTATTCTAGGTCCACCAGAAGATCAATATATCGTTTTCTTTGTCAAATTAAGTATTCAACGCCCATCATCAAATTAAGGTAAAAAATTATCTTTACTTTGTCAAATTAAGTATTCTAAGCCCATTATCCACAATTATATTATATAATTCATTAAATTTTGTGCTCAAAAAGTGGTCAGTACTATGTTTTCACAGTCAGCTTTTTCCTTGCACCAATGTATATGGTAGAGGGTAGTAGTTGTGGGTGTTGCCGAGGTGTGGATGTGTTATTAAACTAACATTATTATAGGAGAGCTCAGAAAGTATTTTGCCAACCACTCAAAAAGTATTCTACCGACCTGAATATTGTCCCCAAGCTGTTCATATGAAGGTATCTTCAAGAACTCGATGGCTCCAAGTACAAGGAAATTGTTGGTGCTTCCCCCTAATCTCTGTGTCTCACTTCTCAGTGAGCTTAATTGGCATTTATTGGCCATTATTTCTACTTTTCATCGTGTAGTCATCAATTTGGGGAAAAGAGAAGCCAACTAATGATGATTCTAGTGGTGATGAGAGCTCAGAAGGTTTCTACAATGCTGAAATTTTGGACGAGATGACGATACATAGAAGGGAGTTTTATCAAATTGGTATTAGAGCGATAATGATTCTCAACAATGTTCACAATGGAGGGGGCAAGATAGATTGGAAAGAAATTTTTTCAGTTATTGGGAGTAATACTAGAACTAATTGTGGTGATGGAAAATTACAGTGGTAGCATCCTTGTAAAAAAAATTGTCTTCTTGAAATGGACATTCAGAGGAGATTCGAGAGGTGGTCTTGAATAACCCTAATGTCCCTTATGGCCAGATCGACCATATTCTCGAGTAGAAACAAAGGGTTCCAATTTTGGTCCAGAAGGGTTGTCATTTCACGAGTTGTGCACCCAACAGGTGGGTAGTTCATGTCAGAGTGAGGAAGTCGCTAGACTGGACGCTTTCGTATGGGAGATCGAAGAATCCTTAGTGAGTAGTGAAGGCTGTCGAAAAACATGGAAACTTGCAACCACAATGTTGCTCTCTAGAAATCAGCGTATCTAGGATGGGATACGCTGAAGAAAAACATACCATATAAAAAAAGTGGGAAGACATGGGATGGAGGATAGATAGTACTCTCAGTTTTGTGTAGCGTTGGTGATGAGAAACCGTCAAAAAACCGAGGGACAATTTTGGGTGGCTATGAACCTAAAAATTGAGAGAGAATGATTAACCTAATGAGTTACTCGTTGTGTCTCGACATAAAATGCAGGACATGCAAAGGATACTGTTAGGCGAAGGAGCGGCTCAGAGATGCCAGAATTGAAAGGGAGAGGAAATTTAGGTTTGGGGCCAGAAGAAATTCAAGCATGGGTAGTGGAAAGTGGATGCCCAAGTTTGAGTGGGCCAAATAGGGAAAACATATCAAACAAAAGAAAAAAATCCCATGCTTGATTGGGCTGGCCAATAACCCTCTTAAGAAATATAGCTGGAGATCCTAACTTTAACTTGACCCAATCTTGTTGTGATTTACCAATGAAAGAGCAAGCTCATAAAAGGGGCTCTCTTGGATTTGGAAATAAAGAAGAGTGGGTCAAATGTTGGAATTGTAAAAAACCATGTTTCATAGAGGAAGAGTAGTTAGAATTGGATCTTGCAAATGCACCTGTCAAGAGATACACACACAAGGAAGAGGTCTTAGAAGATAGTGTAGTGGCCTTAGCAAGATGAAAGATTCTAGGGACATTTACATGGGCAGAAGAACAAGAGAAGCGAACTGTTGAAAATGAGTTCTATAAGATTCAGAAGGAGAAAACCAAAAGAAGAATTGCTGACCTTCTACAAAAGGCTCTCATGCTGGGAGTTTCTCCATCTGAATGTGACGGAAAGTGGGAGAAATTTCCAAGAGTCAGTGATGGTGAGGAACATGTGACGGAGCGGCTGTTTTGGTGGCGAAGCTGTTGATCGACAGAAGGAGATGCGGTTGTTTCTCGTCAGATGACTCAAGACCAACAACAAAAGAACAATTATGTCGTTGACGTTGCGGTGCTAGTCCAATGACGATTGAAGAGGAAAAGGAAGGTCACTGATTATCATTTGGCTCTAAAGAATTTGCAATAGAGGAAGCATGTGTGAGGAGAGGAAAACCACTTTTCAATGGAAGGTGCAAATTGACAAGACTAGGAGTGGGCAAACCGAACCCGCAACGTACGGATTGAGTTGGTTCAGTTCATTTCACTTTTTACAAAAATTTGGGTCGGGCTACGTTATTGCGGTGCTAGTCTTTCCTTATTTGCCACCAACATAAGGCTATCATTTCAACTGAAAAGCTGCGTCCCCGAATATTGCACGAAGGACTAAAGGGGAAATAGAGCTGTCAATTTCTTGAGTTATCAAGGATAATATTGATGAAAACTCTCTTAAAATTGTCTTGGTGGTTATTTAAATTAACCCCTTCCGACTTTGCATATGTTTTTTGAAAATCTGGAGTACCCATGTTTGGTTGCACAAGCACTAGGATTTGGAAATGATTTGATGAAAATTCCAAACAGAGCTGCTTTGGCAGTTTTTGGCTATGCTTCATCAGAAGATAGGTTGTACAAATGTAGGCGACTATCTCGAGATAAGGCTGAGTTTTTAAATGAAGTGATTCACCAGTTGACTGTTGCTGCCCGTCATGTTGACAGAGGAGGTTGCAAATTCTGGTCAAACTCCTATCTTAAAGATGTTTTGGGGACAATTAATTCAGCTGGATCCGTTGGGGGTCTTTATCGTACAGCTTGAGGACGGAGAAACATTTCATTGGAGTCAAGAAAGGTGTAGGATCTACAATATCATACTTTGGTTTATGGGAGCAAGAAATTTTCAAAACTGAAGGTGTAGGTTCTGGAGAAGGAGGCTTGCTTCAAATTCAATATATTACTACTATTATTTCTTTTCCACCTTGAAGACAAGTTGAGTTACTCAAACGAAGTAATGATAAGAATCAATAGATAGATTAGGCCCAACCAATATGGGAGAGGCAAATAATATAAATTCTGGTTTATGCGAGCAAGTCGTATTCGAAACAGAAGGTGTAGGTTTTGGAGGATGCTTGCTTCAAATTCAAATTATTACTATTATTTCTTCCACCTTGAAGACAACGTGAGTTACTAAAACGGAATAATGATAAGAATCGATAGTTAGATTAGGCCCAACCAATATAGAGAAGCAAATTTATATATATATATATATATATATATATATATATGAGTATTTGGAGAAAGAAAGAAAACTTACATCAACACTTTTGGGGGTGACAAGCTACTATTAAGGAGTTTGGTGGAAACACTTTTGGGGGTGACAAGCTACTATTAAGGAGTTTGGTGGAAACTGATACAATTTAGCATGACAAAAACAGAAGGTAAAACGATGTTTCTAGAATTTTGATCAATACCCAAAATGCACAGACAAAAACACAGTTGGCAAGCATTCAAGGCGGCTCCCTCTCTCCCCCCCCTAACAAAACCCTAAAATGTTCGATAACCTCCCCTCCAACAACGCTGCTTCTTAACCCTACAGACAGCTCAGCCAAAATACAAAACAAAGACACATCTATTTTGAAAGAAACTTCCATGGTCTATAGAGTGTGAGTTGGTTCTTCTTGGGCCTTCTAGAATAAACTTGTATCTCGAGACCTTATCAGAAGTAAACACTTCTAAGTGTTTGTAATTTTCATTTTATTGTTCATCAATCGTGTTCTTTGTTTTTTTTGTATTTGTTTTTGTTGTCTGCTCTTGATTATTTGATTTTGATTGGAGGTTGTCCTATCAAAATGTTGAGTATTTCTTGGAAAACATGGTCCATAAATCCCTGAAAGCCACCAGTTATTTAATTTTTCTATCATCAACTTTTATAGAGATGGAGGAGCAACCATGTGTCACCTTTATTATTGTTATTATCTGGACATCTCATATCATCACTATTTCTCTAGATGACCTTCTATAGGTAGAACTGATAAATTCTTTAAGATGGAAATCTCTCTGTTGCGAAAACCTATCGATTTGCGTATGTCATCAATACTCCTTCAAAATGTCCTTCAATAGGTAGAACTGCTTAATTTTTAAAATGGAAACCTCACAATTTCAAAAACCAATCCATTATACAAAGATCCATGTTTCTCGAGAAATTGTAATGTCTCTGTTTTGCTTAGTTACAATTTCCTTAAGTATCTCTCCCTTTATACTTGACCCTATCAAAGTTAAATTAAAATGAACGGCTTTGAAGAATTGGTCTTTTAAGTTATTTTAGCTTCACAATAATACTGCTTTTCTAGGACTCCAAACCAAACTATCATACTTTTTGAAAAAAAAAATTATTTTACATTGCAAAATATGTATATAATAGAAAGCATGTATAGTTATATCTTCTTTCTTCAAATTGGATCAATATGCCATATCCTAAATGTATCGCTATATAACTACCTTCATTTTCATTTTCCTCTAACTAAAATACTAAATATATATATTTTCTCTCTTATGAATCTGTTAAGGCCCATATCCATACGATTAGATTGAACAATTTTCTATTTATATTAGTGATGTGTCTAGAAAAAGGTAAGGAAATTTTGTAGTATATTTTGAGGTGGCAAGTGCCGATTAAGGTGCTCGGAAGAAGTAAGTTCATCTAATGCTTGTAATTTCCATTTCTGTTATCAATTTATTAGATTCTTATTTTTTTTCTATTTGATTCTGATAGAATTCCCAATTAAGAGGGTCCTACAGAATCATTGTAAACTTGATTGGGTTATCTGTGTATCCTAATATACTAATTCATGAATTTTGAAACAAAAATGAATCATGAACTTGATTCGGTTATTTGCGAATCCTAATATACTAAGCTCATCTGACGCACAGTATTGTGCACTTTTTTTGTGGAAGAATACTTTTTCTTTTAGTGGTAAAGTATGCAAATATGTCAAAACACTTCAGAATTTCTTTGTGGCTCTTTCCATTTGGAAATTAGAAAATTGTAACATTCTTGACTGTGAATTGTAATTAATCCTCTATTTTAGGGAAGAGATTTTATCCAACGTTGTTGTGGTATTCCCAATATATTGTTTCTCGTATATAAAAAAATGATCTTGAGAAAAAGCAATTGCCTTATGAAAAAAAATGAACTGCTTACATACTTGTTATGGTAGCTTATCAACCGACTTTGCCATTTACGAAATAAGTTGAAGACATATTGGATTTTGTTCTGGTATGTGCATATTTTCCTAGCTTTGTTTCATAATTCCATTTAATTTTTCACTGTTAAAGCATAAATGTTATGTTACCTTTGAATTACCATCTGTTACTGTAATTAATACTAAGGTTGATGGCGTTGGGGCTTCACATTCTTTGTTACCTTTGGTAGGGTTGGAGTTGCAAACTTCATTACCTTATTGGTACAAAAAGTTGCCGGGGAAATAAAACCATATACTAATATGTTATTAAGAATACTGTTTCCAGTAGTTAAAGAAGAAAAGAGTGCTTCAGCAAAACGTGCTTTTGCTGGTGCTTGCGCGTTAGTATTGAAATATGCTGCACATCCACAAGTCCAGAATTTGATTGAAGAGAGCACAGCTCTGCATGCCGGTGACAAGAATGCTCAAATATCCTGTGCAATATTGTTGAAAAACTACTCATCTGTGGCCTCAGACATTATTAGTGGGTATCAATCATTGATTATTCCAGTCATCTTCATTTCAAGGTCTGTACAAGACACTCTTTTTAATGTTGTTTTCTCTATAATTTTTGTTCATGGAATATTGCTAGGGATGCTTATTTTTTAGTAGCTACTGTCCTTGCTGTGTTAGTGAACATGCATTGATAATTACCCAGTCTGCCTTTATCAAGGCTTAGAGACTTAAAAAACTTGTCATTTTTTTCGTTGACACCCAACTCAAACAAACCTGCATAGTATTGGTGTGCTAAACTGGCTCTGGCCTCAGCTATAAGAAACATACTTGTAGATGTGTTATATTTTGGTTGATACTGACTTTTTGTATCTGTCTTTGCTAAAAACTCACTTGATGAGACGGGATGAAAATACATGTTGAGCTGATTACTGGTACACTATACAGATTTGAAGATGACAAATTTGTTTCGGACCTATTTGAGGAGTTATGGGAAGAAACAACTAGTGGTGAACGCATTACCATCCAGTTATATTTAGGAGAAATTGTTTCTCTAATATGTGAGTCCATTGGATCAACTTCATGGGCAAGTAAAAGAAAAGTACGTCATTGTTCCACCCACATTAATTACTAAATAGTTATTATTATTAAATTTAGTTGGATTAAATTAATCATATGATATTTGCTTATTTTGCAACTACAGTCAGCCTTCGCAATTTCCAAGGTTTGTGAAGTTTTAGGTGAATCTATAAATTCTTACTATCAAGCACTACTCCAATCTTTGATGAAAGAAATTCCTGGTCGCTTGTGGGAGGTACAAATATTTATTTTGATGCTGAAATTTTAAATTTTCTTGAAATTCATCTAAAGGTCTTAATTTTGTTTCTGAAGCAATCGAATAAAGGGAAAAGTATATATTCATAACTATCTTCTTCATCTTCACTAAAGATCTGTCAATTATATCATTGAAACAATTAACTAAGGGAAAAAGTACGAAAAACCATAATATTGGAAAGAAGTTCATTGATTTCCCAAGTATTATGATTTCTACCAATCTTGCTTCTGAAAATTTGAACTCATAGTTTAAAAAATTGCAGTTATAGAAACTAATTAGTAGTTTCTTCTTTTATCTATTTGCAATTTGGGCATAAAATCACCCAAAGATCAGTTTCAAGTAATATGGAATACTGTTCTTCAAAATTTCATAATTGAGATTATAGAATAATGAACTTTGTTAGTCTGTGTTCCTCTATAGCTACATAACTATCCACGAGGTTTTCATTGAGAAGTTATCTTTGTGGTTTCAAATAGGCTTGGTTTTTCTAATAAAGTGGGCCTGCTATAACAGGGAAAGGAAGCTTTGCTACATGCCTTGGGTGCTCTCACAACGTCCTGCCATAGATTAATTCATTCTGCAGATCCTGCAACACCTAAAGCGATTTTGAGTCTTGTGTCTTCTGCAACGACTAAGCAAAATAAAACTTTTCGTGAAGCTGCTTTGTCCTGTCTCGAACAGGTTTTTTAACACGAGTTTACCTGTCTCCCTTTTAAAAAATTGGGTTGGATTTGTTTCTCAAAAGAAAACTGTATGCATTAGTAGTTTTTTAATCCTTAGTGCTAAAAGAGTGGATGATTTCTATCTTACTAAAATCGTTGAATTTTGCATCCTAATTATAGGATACTAGAAACTATTAAACAGAAAAGGATGTTTCTTCGAAAGACAACTTTGAATGGCATAAAAAGTAACAGTTAATTTCATAATTCTAGAAGTATAACAGTTATAAAAAAAGGTAATGCACAATTTATCTACAATAGTAAACATAAATGTAAATTTATCTTCCTGTACTAGATAATATGATCAATTTTAAATGTACATATTCCTTTTCTAGTGCCTGCCCCATCTCATTGCTAGGTTTGCTCATGTTGAAATTTTGAAACGTAAAAGTCTAAATTTGAGAAATGGCTTCTAAATATGTATTTATATAAAGCCATTTTTGTTGGAAATAGGTAAAAAAAATTAATAAATTTTGATAAGGCTTGAAAAGATTTTACATAAATCATTTTGAACCATGGAAATATTATTTATATACAATAACTCGGAAATTTCAATTTTTAAAAAAATCATGATCAATTGTAGCCAAAGATCTGTCGAATAAGTTCTTGGGAGCTATTGTAGAATTCGTAGGAACAAGAAGAGCTATGTTGTTGACTAAGGGATAGGCTGTGTAAGTTGAGTAAAATTTGTTGCTCCTAGGAAACAAAGAAAACTTATTTTTAGGTACTTAATATGGAAGATACAAAAAAATTGTACCAGAACAAATTTGTAAGTGGAACTCGTGGAGTACAAATAACTGGAATACTTTTGGTAAGTAGCTGTTACGAAGATAAATATGGAATCAAAATTTCTGAAGTTACTTTGATCATCTCTTTTCTAAAAAGAAAATAAATACATTTTCTACTGGAAAATAAGTTTGTATTGATGTACAAAGGGTACAAAATAATGTAATAAAACTTGAAAACTTGCTATAGCCATTAAGTCGTTTAAAGTATTTTGTGAGGCCAAGTTAAAATAATTTCGTGACAGTATCTGATTGACTACTATTCATAATTATATTTGGGGTTAATCTTTTCCTTCATACTTTTCCAGGTTGTAAAAGCCTTCAGCAGTCCAGAGTTCTTCAAAATTATTTTTCCTTCGTTATTTGATATGTGCAATACATTTGCTTTGAATAAGTCTGGGCAGGCACCTGTGGCAAGTGAGGCCTTGAAATCAGGTAACTTTTCATATTACTTTATTAGTCGTACAAATTACACATGAAGCCCTCAAATCAGTTGTTTGATAAAATGATGCCTATTTGCATCAAGAATGCGCACAGTTATTGAGTATTAGAGTCAATAGTTCGTTGAAGGGATTACAAGGGTGTATATTGATTTGATTGACAAACGTAAACTGGCAAAGAATGAACTAGCCCTGGACATATTGATATGGAAGAACGAAAAAAATTATAATTTTGAATTTCAACAGGATGAAAGTGTGAGTTAATGAATTCTGCAATCACTCTCAAATCACAACATCTTGAATTCACAACAATCGAAACTATACAAAATTTTGCACAAATAATTATATTTTTCCTCTCAAAATATTTTTGACTTATTAAAGAAAAATTTAAAATGAGCGATAGTGCATTGTTAGCAACACTGGTAAATCATTTATTCCATGTCTATTGAAATAGTGAGATTGTGACAACAACATTGCCTTGTCGTTGTTATGCCGCAACATAAAAATTTGGATCATTTTGATTGTCATTTATGAATTTTTATGCAAGTAAAAGTTACGATGCTCGTGTATTTTCAATTTTTTATTTTAAATTAGAAGAAAATCTCAAATATCCCTAGTTTCGTTACTGAGATTTTTAATATGGAAAAATATATCAGAACCGAAATTAATCCTGAATTTGAAGATCTTTATAATTTTTTGGCTATTTGGCTTCATCGCAATACTATAGAGTCAACTACAAATCTTTCAGATGATATTAATTTCATTATTTCTATGTGGTGTTCGAAGTTTTTAGAATTTATCATGCAATTGGTTTCTCTAATTTGATTGAAATTGTTCTAAATAGTGTTCGTTTTAGAAGTATTCTTCCTCTCTCTTCCATATAATTATTTTCTTCAATACGTTTTGTTTATGTTTTTCTATGCATGAAAGTGCAGACTTAACTTTATTCTTCCTTATTTAAAGCTTCAACGCAAAACCATGACGTTAGGCAAGAACCACTTGAAATAATACTCTTAATTTTCTCACGTAGGTTCAGATGGTGTCGAAAATTCTTCGATTTCTCATGTCAAATCTTTAAATTGTTTGGCTTCTTCTGTTCATGATGCACATATAGATGATATATTGGATCGACAAAATGACCTAGTACATGTCATAACAACATCTTTGTCTTTGGGGTTTCCATGGACTGGTAAGGTTTCTTGTTTAAGTCTCCTTTATACATTTATGTTTTCTGGTTTCAGTCCCAAAGCTTTGATGCCCTTTTAATTAAATATTCTATGCAGTCAAAACATCAACATTTTCATTAATCAGAGAACTTTGCTCGAGATTCCATCCGATTATGTCGAATTGTGATGGGACCTCTAGGCCTGATCGCATTACTCATTTTGTATTTGAGGTAAACTTCATGCACTTATTCTTTGTAAGTTCTTGGTCTATTGAATAATGTATATAATTTGTGTACAGTTGATTCATCAAGGTTCCCCGTTGGTAATACAATGCATTAGCACAATCAAAATTGCCCAGGTAAACCTTTATCTTTAACAACGCCCCCAACCAAAAAGGAAAAAAAAAACATAAGAATCCATTCTCTGAATTAATCAGATAGCTCTAACTAAGCCCCATCGACTTTCTTTCCATGCCGAAGTTTTAATTTTTCCCCAAACATCTGTCTGTTTTAATTTTTTTCTTTTTTAAATTAGTTATTATGTTTTTTCTTCTTGTGATTATGTCCCATCTTTTTCTATGACTGGTACACGTATGGTGTCTTCTGATGAACGGAGAGATTAGATGTGAATTTATTTCACGCTGCCTAAACCTAAGCAAGAAAATATTTCTGCAATTTTAGCTGATTTACAGATCAGATAATCTTGCCAATGTTTTTTTTAAGTGATTTAATTTTTGATAGGAATCCAAGTTGAATTTCAGGTGTAAAATTATTTTCCTTAATTTTAAGCAATGTTGTAGCTTGAAATTATTTTCCTTGATGTAGGTCCATATTAGTGCTTCAGAATGCCTGCTGGAGATAACCCAGCTGTACATCCTCATGCCATCAGCGCATTTCACCGGCCTGGGGTTCCATGCAGAGCTTCTTCATCAATACGAGGTTGAGAAAAATGAAGTAGCCAAATCACTTTTGAAAAAAAGTATCGAAAATCTTGAAAACCCGAAACTTCATAATCCTCAAGATACCGAAAAGCAGCTTAGTTCATGAAGCTCAAGGTTCAACTTCTGATGATGCATGTTCTTTAGTCATCTCATACCAGGTTAGGCACTTAGCTCATGATGCATGTTCAAATTCTTTTTTTTTCAAATGCAATATAGTTGTAGTATATAATAATACTTGATCCTATGTTTCAGTCCAAGTAATTCCAACTTTCTCTCCTTGGCAGCTTCATATGCAAGTTATTCGAAAAATCAGACTGATCAGACTTACTTCTTTTTAGCCTCTTGGTTGATCATTCGAACCCAGGATAAAATGTCGGGAGAGGTATATTATCTTCGTTTATTTCCCCACAAGCTTGTTGAGTTGAACTGTGTAANGGTTCCCGATGCATCCGTTTCCACGATGAAAACTTCATTAAAATTTGGTAAGGCCAAAACGGGTAACGAAGTCATGGCTTGCTTTAATTGTTGAAAAGCTATAGTGGCTTCATCGTTCCATTTAAACCGGTTCTTTTTTAATTGGTATGAAAGTGGCAAGACAATACTCACATATCCCGATACAAATTTGCGATAATAGCCCGTCAATCCCAAGAAACCACATAACTGACGCTGAGTTGTAGGGCCGATTCCAACTCAAGATGGCCGAAATTTTCTCCGGATTGGCACATACCCCAAATAATCTAACTCTTCCTTTGCGAATAAACATTTTTTTTACTAACAAACAGCTTGTGATCGGACAAAATTTGCAATGCAATCCGTAAGTGCTCCAAATGATCTTCAGACGTTCGACTGTAAATTAATATATCGTCAAAGAACACCAAAATAAACTTTCGCAAATGTTGACGGAATATTTGGTTCATCAAAGATTGAAACGTTGAAGGTGCATTTGTCAACCCAAACAGCATAACCAGAAATTCATAATGTCCTTCATGAGTACAAAAAGCTGTTTTTGGAACATCGTTTTTCTTCATCCGAATTTGATGATACCCTGATTGAAAGTCTAATTTTGTAAAAATAGTCGCCCCATTTAATTCATCCACCAATTCGTCAATTACCGGAATGGGAAAACGATCATTGATAGTTTCTCGATTCAAAGCCATATAATCAATACAAAACTTCCAACTTTCATCTTTTTTCTTCACTAATATAATAGGGCTCGAAAATGGGCTTAACCTCGGTTGAATAATACCACCCGCTAACATCTCTCTCACCAATCTTTCTATCTCATCCTTCTGCACTATCGGGTATCGATACGGTCGAACATTAATTGGTAATGCACCATCTTTTAGAATAATAGCATGATCATGAATCCTAGATGGTGGTAACCCTTTCGGTAATTGAAACACTTGCTGAAATTCATAAAGCAACCTTTCAATCTCCGATGGTACTTCAGTTGCTTTAACAAGTGGACTTTCTCGGCTCATGACTTCCAATAACAACCTCGAATTCCCTTTTTTCATTGTATGCACATCGCCTTTAAAGAAACTTTTGATTTACAAAGACTAGGATCATCTTTAATTATGACCACTTGATTGCCCATCGTTACCTTCATAGTTAACATTTTTCGGTTAACCTCCATATTACTCAATGATTCCAATCATTGCATTCCCAAAATGACATCAGAATTCCCCAAGTCGATGAGCAAGAAATCTTCAAATACTTCTAATTGAGGCAAAGACAACAACACTCATTTACAAATTCCTTCCCCCGTACTGATTTTCCGTTACTCATTTGTATTCCATAAGATGCAGATTTAGTAACGAGTAAATTTAATTCAGCCACAATTTCTTTCGAAATAAAATTATGAGTAGCACCACAGTCAATTAAAACAATTGCCTTCTTTTCATTGATTGTTCCCCATAATCTCATCGTATGTGGGGTCGTAATTCCTACTACTGAATTTAGCGATATTTCTACCTCTTCTTTAATTTACAACATTTTCCCGGGTTCATCATGAATTCTGTTGTCGGGGAAATCTTCTTCGTCATCTTCTTGTAGCACTAAAAGTTGTAACGATTTATTTTTGCATCGATGCCCGGGAATGTATCTTTCATCACATTTAAATCATAAACTTTGTTCCCTTTTTTACCTTAACTCATTTTCCGTCAAGCGTCTTCCTCGAAAATCTTGAACCCGTGTTAGGGCATTCTGTCCACCGTAGCTTCCTGATTCTTTTGCCCCTCCCATCGTCGTCTTGGCCAGTGTTGTCGTCGGCCGAGAGAACAATCGCGTGACTGGTGTCTGCTCTGATCGCAATAGATAATTGCGATCTTCCACAACCTGTGCATACTCCATTAAATCGTGGAGTCCGTGAGGTTTCATCAGTCGAACATCAGCTTTCACCTCCCGTCGAAGTCCCTGGTAGAAGGCGCTATAAAGCACGTCCTCTGGTAAGCCGATTAATCCCGACTCGATAGCTTCAAACCGAGTCCGGAAGTCTTTCACCGTCGACTCTTGTTTCAGCGTCAACAGTCGATCACAATTTGAAACGTAGCAGGTATGTCCAAATCTTTCGATTACTCGTTTTTTTAACACCATCCACGAGTAAATTGGTCTCGTTCTCGATTCTCATTGATACCATGCCAATGCAGGACCCTCGAAGCAAACCATGGAAGCGTCCACCCTTTCCAATTCGCTCATCCGATTGACGTTGAAGTACCTTTCCGCTCGGCACACCCAACCTTCAGGATCAACTCCCGTGAAAATGGGTAATTCTAACTTCCGAGGAAAATGGTCCCGATCCGTGGTTACTCGCATGTCCTCTTTGTCTTCATTTTTCCCTGTTACTGAAAATTGGATTCCTTCCGGTTCAAACAAATCTCGCCAGCATTTGAGCCATTTGTTCTTGTATAATCTGTAGATTTTTTCTAGAATCCCAATTTTCTTAATTTCTTTCATTTCCTCCTTCAAACTTTCCCTCTCTTTTTGCCATTCTTTCTGAGTTTCCTTCTGTATTTCTGATCGAGTTATCATCTCTGTTTTCCCAGAATTTATGCTCTGATACCAAATTGATAATAACACACTTCATAAACTTTATAGAAATAAGTTTAAGTCGATTACACCCGAAAATACAACAACAACACCAATGAAATTGACACTAACTACCACACAGCAACACTGCCCACTTAAATGACGTTAATTGATGTCAAGCAGTTATTCTCTTTTCCCTCCTTAAGTCTATCTTTTTGAATTCTCCTCTTCTTATAGGTGAACCTTATAATAAGTTTATTTATATCACAATCCTAAAGATCCATGTATATAGAAAAGTAAACCCTAATTAAATATTTAATAGCCCTAATATTATAATTAATAAAGCCTAAATCTTGCCAGATTTGTGTACTCTAAAGATTAATAATATTTCAATAAATGCAGAAAATAGGTCAGGATACTTTCATGGGTCGCGATATCCAAATCACTTTATGTGTCTGTTCTACTCCCTTTTGGAATATGTTATAGCTCCCTTATCTCATGTGGTTAACCATTTATCTATTTTTCATCATTTGTTCCAAAAGTTTTATAATTTTTTACTATAATTATTTGAGAAGGTTTAGTCTATATATTTAATAAATACATTATTTAAAACTAATTATCTCCTGTTGATGTGTTTACACAGAAATACATGCCTGATTTGGCTGGACTTTTCTCCCATGTTTTGGTAGATGTTAGCAGCGTTACAGCTCTATGCGTTCGTTGGTTTCCTCGAGGTATTTTCAATCCTGGCTGAGTGCTAGTGATGACTTTTGAGCGCCACCTGCTACTTCTATTTAGCATTAGAGTGCAACATGTTTTTCTAACTTTAGAAAGAATTTTTTCCTGTGAAAGGTATTGGTTTAAGCAGTTTAGAACTTTAATTTATCGTAAGGAAAAGGCAGGCCACCAAGAAAAGAATGGTCGATCTTCTGTTAAATGTCCAAAGTATTCTATGCTTAGAGATTAACATGTATAAGTTAACTGTGCAGATCACAAGAAAGCCCCTTCAAAGGAAAATAAACATAGAGCCATGGATGATATTAGAGAAAGCATTTCAGAACTGAAATATTACAAAGAAAATATATTTAAAAAGTCCAAAAAGTGATGCTGGAAAAGAACTGCAAAAGGTATGCATGCTGGAATAGACCCAAATCTTTTTTGGGGGGCATCAAATGAAAGATGTATCACAAATGTTTAATCTACAGGTAATTGGCCTGCTGGTGAGTCAATTATGAAAAGGAAAAGGGAAGTATTGCAGGCTGTGCCTGTGGAAGAGAGCTGTAGGAAGTAGACAGGATTGAGTTCCTTCAAGATGTCTGAAAAACATTAGAAATCAACATTTGACAAAAGGTAATTTTCTATATTGGGCATTGGACCAGGATCATCATTATTGGCTGGACCCACAATTTTATGAAAGCATTGTTCTACTCTTTTTTTTTCCCACAGCAGTAGCTGAATGTGTTCAAAAGGTCATTGCATGGACATGATAATTCTAACGCTGGAAATTAGAATAATCAAGCGATAATTATCTTTAAAAATACTATATTAAATAATTATAGGTGGAATTGGGATATAATATTGCACTGAAAGTTTAGGGTTTTGCAGAACACGGGAGCGTAGGACGTTTACGAGTCAGCCAGTCCAGTCATGTTTTGTACAGTGTGCCAGCTATTCCTGCATGCTCTCTCTCCCTCTTTTTCTCAACCAGCAATGATTTTTAAAGACCCCAATTCCTCTTTCGACGACTTCGAATCCGACACGACGTCGTTTTAATCTCAACGATCTCGACTTGATTTACAAGTGAGAATCGACAAGGAAAAACAGCAGTAGAATCAAGAGATTCCAATTCCAGAAATGGCGTTCGCGAATGAGTGATTCTGCAACGGAAAAGTCTTCCCCCTCCACCCTTCGCTAAAACTTCCGCCGCGTTTCCAGAACTGCAACGCCGACGACGGAGGCGAGAAGATCACAACCCTGACGTCTCTCCGGTCTCCGATATCCGCACTCAGATTATAAATCTCCCGAAGCAGTTCGCTGGATTCCAGTTTCGATCCTTTCATGCTAGCCCTGAAGAACGTGAGAGAAAACGACTGGGGGAAACTGAACAAACCTGACACAACAGTGGGCCTACAAGCCCATGCCCCATTCACCACAGTCCGGGCCAAGGCCCAATATTCGGGTTGGGCCCACTCGAAAGGATTGGCCATCTCAACGAAAGTAAGGCTGGCAAAAATGGGCTTCAATAGCTAGATGCGCCCAGTTGCAGGCCCGTAGAGGATAAAAACGATAATATAAAGGAAACGAAGGGTGAAAATGGAATTTTGCTTCGTTGGGAATCAGAAAGCCTTCGTTTTTAAAGAGACGTAAGTTGGAATCAGCGAGGGCAAAAAGGTCACATAAATGACCCTAATGACAGTCGTACCGTACGGGCCTAAATACTCCATGTGCTTGGGCTTTAGGCCCAATTCTAACGAGTCGGCCCATTAAGATCCATTGTAATAATTTCAGTGTAGAATCTCTAATAATTAAATAAATAATAAATTAAAAACTAAAGAAGTGGAGGGAGGAGAGACAAGTCCCAGAAAAAATGGAGGGCGTGGGGTGGGGTCGGGTCCGGTCTGGTCTCTGAGGAAGCAAGCAATAAAATTAAAGACAGTTAGGAACCGACGGTCTCAAACTAGTAGGGGGGCATTTATGTCCTCTTTATGTTCATTTATTGGCTTTTCAGTGAGACGTGTCCACCTATCGCCCAATTTATTATTCTACCCTTGTTACAAGGGGCGATACAACCCCAACCCGAATCAATTTCATTCTAAAGTAGAATTAGATCTTGTGATCATGATTTTGGAATTCCAAAACCACATTTAGAATTGGGATCGTGAAATATAGTGTGGTTCTTTGTAGTCACGATCTGTCTCATTTAAACAATATTTTTTATTATCTTTAAGTCGAATTTTAGAAAATTGATGTGAATATGTAACCAGTTTTTTAGTTTAAATATACTTTTTGGTCAAATTTTATCCAAATTTTAGTCATTTTGTAACTCACCTTCCCGTTTTAATTTCATGATTTTTTTAATTGTAATGATCAAAATCAGATTATAAATCATAATTTTTTAAAAATCGTAATTAGAATCGGACAAAAACTTATCCAAACTGATCTAGTATGGTTCTTGCCTACCTCTACCTACTAGTGATGGTACTTAACAATATAGGATGAGATTTACGCTTGAAGTTAAAAGAAGGGTACTAGTGGGTGAAGAGAAAAGGAGTCACCAAGTAGGCAAAAGGCAATAAACATCATCCATCTTCATGGCTACTTGCTACAAAATGGTGGAGTTTGAAAGCTACTTCCTTCCATGATCCCCTTCTCTCTCTCTCTAACTCCCCCTCTCTATTCAGTGCAACTCTATTATTGCTCTCTCTCTCGTCCTCGTTCCACGCTGAGAGAGGAGAGAGAGAGAGTTATTTTCACTTTATGGACAATCATAACTGAGAGAGGGAGAGAGGGAGAGAGAGAGAGAGAGATGACGCATAAACATTAGATGGGTATGATAGACAGCATCGAGTGTGTACATGAATGGGAGGCAATTTACAAAGGAGGACCACAAGCGCATGGCTGTCACAAGCCTTACTTTTTCTATCCCGACAATACTTTATTATTCATAGCTAATGCTTCAATCCGATGCCTACAGCTCTTGGGTTGGCCAAAGACACTTCCACATTCTAATCTGTTCTTCGCTCTCCAGCTTCACGATCCCCCCGTAGAACCCGTCCGCCTCGCTTCCTTCCTCCCGGTGACTTTTCCGGTTGATCTCCGTTTGCCTCCACCGGGATCCTGGCGTGTACTGATTGAACTCGAGCACCACCTTTTCTGCAATCACTCGAAAAATCAAGCATTGTTTTCAGCATTTGATACAGCTTTTCGGGCTAATTGTAACATGTGGTCTCAGATTCTGCAGTGTTGTAGTTCATCATTCAATTCTAGGCCAAATTTGAGATGGGTTTCTCTACTTTTAAGACATGATTTAATTAATGCATTTGGCTACATGATAGAGATTTCAAAAGCTCATCATCCACACATTAAGAACAATCTCCTCAACAAAAAATCGGAGCCATTGGGCAATTTTCAGTTCTTTCAATGTGGGTTGGACCTAAAAACTTCCACAGTCAGACATCCATAATCAAAATGTTGGTGGATATTATAACAGCTCTGACAAGACTGTCTTGGGGACCAATCAAATAGCTCAAAAGGTGCCCTCCAACCATACAAAAATACTTGAAACACACACTACGCAAATTAAAAATCATGTGCAATTAGAGAGAGCTTTTGATCATCAAGCCACTGAGCAGACATCAGCAGCCTTGTATCATTCAACTACTTCAAAAAAATCACCATAAAAATAGTATTTTTCTCCACAAAGTTTCAAACTTTTTTGTCAATATGAACAGCCCCAGTTGCTGATAAAAATGAAATAATAATTAGAGATTGGCATCTTATGTGAATGATTCCCTGATTATTCTTTCATGTTCATCCTTATTTTATTCATCATGCCACCACCTAATTATTGTTCAAAGAAAATCCACCGACCAAATTATTGAGTGAATATTTGCAGGGGAAGGAATGGAAACACTCACCACTACTATGGCAAACGCAGTAATTAGGATTCCCATCACAAGTTTCTAAATGCCCTACAACTCCATACCACCAACCTGCAAAGCAAATAGAAAAGCCATTCAATCTCTAAAAAGATTCATTAGCAATGAAAAAATCTAAACTTTATTAAGAAATCAGATCTGTTATTGCTGTATTTGATATTTCAATCAGGAATTTGAGGCGGTAAATGATTTTATTAACTACGTTCTGGTATGCTTCAATTTCTATCTAACATTTTTCGATCAATCAAAGCAAATTCAACACATTTTTGCCCAAGATTGTCCAAAAGAAGTCGATTTTCTGCTATCGATTGTTATGTTGATGGAAGGATTTAAAGAGCAACAAACCATATGGAAATTCCTTGTTCTTCCTCCACTGAATCTCGAGGTGATCACCCGGTTGTAAATCATCCAAACAATTGGAGACATGAAGATCATGAGGGGGAGTATCAACGGGAGGCACTCTAAGCCTTTCCCACTGCACTCCATTCTCAATTGCTACTGCCCTTCTTCCATGCGGAGGGTATCTGAAATACAGATTTCAACTTTGATTCATGAGAAATTGAACTCATACCATCCAAGGAATAAACCCATTTTAAAACACAAATCAAAATTCACTTATTGAGCAGACAATTCGATTGACTGTCCTTCCTTAATACCTTGCTTGGAAGGCATCAATCCGAGGATCATAACAAAGCTCGGCATCATAGCATGACAGCATAAATCCCACATGCCCATTCTGCAGAACATATATTTCTTAGTTTTATTTTATTTTATTTCTTGGGGGAGATCCATGTGATAAAGTGTTCATAGCAATGACTAAAATGACACCCAAAACTGTTTCTGGAAAACAATAAAATTTCCCACTACCTCGCGGTTATAAACTTGAGCTGGGAACCAGAATCTACCATTTTCAAGAGCAAGATACCAAGCCATGATTGAATCAACATGCAGAGGGCTTCTGTGATTGCAATTATAATCGACTTTTGATCTGATCCACGAGAAAGACCAATCAAAAGACAAAAATCTCATCAACCCCTTCTGCTTACTTTTCTTCAGATTTCCCAAATCTGTTTTGGAAACAATATGCCACTGCCAGTCTCTGTGCGCAGCTTGGCCAATGACTCTTCCCCATTTCTGATCCAAGTGCTTTTTCCACAGATGATCACTTCTGCATCTCTCTCTAAAAAATCTACATACACCAGCCATATTACACAGGGAATCAGCCGGTAGCCTCTCCAGTATACACTCCAAAGCCAGCTCTGGTAAATCCATTACTGACACCTCTTCTTTCTCCTCTACGTTTTCTATTTTGGAAGTCAGCTGTTTCTTCTTGAGTGACATTTTCGATGGAATTCGAAGGAGATAAGCTTCCAAGAGAATTTTCTTAAACGCAGCACAGGTTTGAAAGATAGAGACTTCTTTCCAAAACCAGAAGGACATCAACCTCATCTCACTTGCCCATGGTGGGAAAGGCTTGAGAGGAAGGGAATTTAAGAAGAGAAACAAGGAGACACAGGTGATTAAGAAGCAAATAAGCATTATAACAGACGCTTTCTACGGTCAAAATAAACAAGAATTAACCGAGAAAAGCAAGAGGTATTGTGAGAGCAAATAGAATGGCAAAACAAACACCTTTCAAATGTGGGTTTTCATTGGTTTCGAAGAAGCCCACCAATCCCAAAAAAGTGGGCTCCTCGTCAAAGCTTATCAGCGCAAAAAAAGAGACTTTATTTCAATCAAACCACCTCGTAATTTATAAGACAAACTATGGTGGGAAGCCAAGAAAGACAACCTCTACCAAATGATTTTCGTCCAAGACCCAAAATTATGGCACCTTAGACAGCTGTCATTTGTAATGAGAGAAACAGAAAGTCAAAGCGAGACAGAGAGAAGCTTATCCAAGCCAAAGAAGTGGGCCAATCTCGATCTGAATTTGTTCAAGCAACACCTGGAAATCTAAAAGAAAAGATAGAAATAAAAAAATGGAAAGATAAGTCTTGATTTAACGACCCATGTCTCCGAAATCTCCAATGTTTCTTAAAAAACAAAATTTGACAAATACCCAAGTGCAATAAAATCGTGGCTGTTGAGATATAAGCAGATTACGTGAACCCAACAGCTACATATGTTAAATCTAAGGATAATGAAACTAAAACGACGCAAAGGACAGAGACAAGAGGATTTTAAGGAAATTAATGCAGTGAGGAAGAAGAAAAGGATGAGAGATTCAACGACTACGACGAAAAAGAAAGTGAAGTGTAGGGTTCTTCACCGCAGAAGTCAGATCAAAATCCTCCTCCACCCACACGCCTCTCAATCTCTGTCTTTCTTCTTCATCTTGTTTTCTCTCAGAGGCAAACAATCAAACAGGTAGTGGGCGGAAGAAAAGAGAGTCAAGAAGACACGACTTTACGAGAGACTGTGGACGGCTAAGGTCGATGAAATTTGGGGGGGTAAAATTGTGTGGATATCAAGCAATCCCGAAGACTAAGGAACCTTAAACAATAAAAAATAAACCTCATCAAATGGGTCTCTCTCTTTCTCTCTCCTTCCGACATTTTCTCTCTCCTCCATCATTCTTCTTCTTCTCTCCCTCTCCAACGTGCCGGAGGGAATTACGGCTGCCACAAAAGGGTGTCCATTCGTATAAGAAAGAAGAGAAATTGAAGATGCTACGCTAGATAGATAGAGATTAGGCAAATGGATTAAAAGCGCAAGCTTTACATTTGATCCTCAAAACGTGGCATTGACGAAGACGAGCAAAGGCATTTCGATTGGTCGTTTATTCAATTGTCACGTATGAAACCACATAATATGAAAATGAGGGAGTAAAGTCGTGAATTGGATAAGCCGGGACAGCAAAATGGCAATCATAGCATATACCCAATTGGGGACATTAAAAGAATATAAAAAAAGATCCATTAGCTGGACATTAGGGCACCCTTTCTCAGATTGATTCAGCGATTCGGGAACAATTTATGGTGGATTAGGTATTTAGGTTTAGACCCACTTTAGGTTGCTCCAAAAAGAGAAGCCCCTGAAAAGGGTTGGATAAAACAATAATCTATTGGTGAAAATCAGACCATATTTGGCTCGGGCCGATCCGGTTCTTGGTTCAAGTAACGTTGTCTGCTTTCTCCTCCTCCGTTCATCGAATGCCGCAAACCTTCCAAGTATCGACCGGAAAACAAACCAACCAATGGGTTAGGGATGCATGAAGTATGGATCCTTGAGCAGAAGTTCGATACTTTACGCCATAGCTTCAATCACGACATGATGCCAACCTTTGCTTCTCCGCGTAGGTATCTGCAATGTCGTTTTACTAGTTGATTTCATTCGAGCGTATCATATAACAAGTGTCATTATACTAAATTATAAAATTTATAAATTTTTTATTCTTATTGTAATGTTATAACAACTTAAATAATCATGTAACATGCGTTATTATTCAACAATGAATGAGTTAAAAAATCAAAACTTATCATATTACTATATCGCATTACATTACAAAAAAATTACTGATAAATGTATGAAAAAATTGAATGCGCATGAACATTATAGGCTAAAAAAGATGAACAGCCATGACATTTTAGAAAATATTACAACGAATCGGCAATAAAATGACAAATATAATTAAAATTTAGAATATGCAAATGAAGAGTCTTCGTAGCATCGCTCCCATTTTAACACGATGTCTTTTGAATTTGAGATACCACTCGCTTAAAGGTGCGAATGTCTAACTCTATGCATTGAGTAGTTCTAAATGACGTGACTGTTATTTCTCTAGATTTCAATTTATCACAAATATATCGCTGTAATCTTAGAGAATTTTTCCATTTCATTTTACGACCTAGCGGACTTGTTATCTCATGCACGGAAACTGAACTCAGTCGCACTTATTCTACAGTCGACTACGAACGTATTTAATAATAAATAATTGTGAAGTTTGACCTTCTCAGTAAGGACGTTTTAATTTCTTTAGTTTTATCGAGTATAATATAAGGTTTAATTTGACTATTAATCCATAGTTTAGAGATTAAATCGAAATGGAACATTACACAATCAATTATAGAAAGACGATCAATTATATTTAGGTCTAAAACATAAAAAGATATTGAATGAATGTTTAAAATAATAATTCTACACCGATTGAACTGAATTATTCAATAAATGGTGAAGACACTAATTAACAAAATAAATGAAAAAATAAAAATATTGTAAAAATAGTTAAAAATAGTCAATTTGGTAAGGAATTACTTAATAGAGTTAAAATAATAATTGATAAAATAAAAACAAAATAAATCAAAATATTTAAAAGATATCAAACAAACTGTAAAATTATTTAATAGAAGATTCAAATAATAGTTAACAAACTGAGAATAAAATATCAAAATACATTAAAAGAAATAATTAAAGTGAGGTCAAAATACTAATTGAGAAATTAAGAATAAAATAAATAAATAAACATTAAAAGAAAATCAAATATTCTGAGAAATTAAGAATAAAATAAATAAAAAAACATTAAAAGAAAATCAAATATTCTCACTTATATGTATATATAATTTTTTTTTATACCAAAAATTCGAAATCTCTCGCCCCGGGGCTTCCACACCCTGGCCCGACAGCATATGAGAGGGTTAATCATGGTGACTCAGCGGCCCAGAGATAGGAGGCATTAACCTGATGTCCCAAGGAGCTACTCCAACATTGATGGTAACAACTCCCACACTAGAATAGCGCAGACGTCGAACCTAGGTTCTTTATACCAAATCTACTATTTCTGAGTCAACTGAGCTATGCTTGTGCGAGCTATATTATAATTATTTATGCCAACGGTGCCCCATGTATTTGTTCCAAAAATGTTTTAGTGTGCGCTCATCTACACTTATCATAGTGCACGACTTTGTAAAAAAGAGTTCAACGTTCTTGGAAATTAGTAGTGTTCATGGGAGCTCGAACGGACATAACTTAGTTGGCTCAGAGATGGTAGATTGGGTACAAGAGCCTAGGTTCGACGTTTGCGTTGTCCTAATGTGAGAGTTGTTACCTCCAATGTTGGGGTAGCTCTTTGGGATATCAGGTAAATGTCTCCTATCTCTGGGGCGCTGAGTCACCGTGATTTAACTCTCTCACAACTTAATTTTGTACGTTTAGGGTTAGATGTTGTGCGACTTTGTTTTTGGCCACTACTCAAAATTCGTTAGATTGGTTAAAAGTGAAAAAAACCATTTATGAACCATTAACAATCTACCCCAGAATGACATGAAAATTAGACACGTTTCACACTATCGTTGTATGAGTAGTCATAGAACGGGCATGAAGTCAATTTAGAATACGTGACATGTTCTGAAGCACTACGTTCACGATTGCAGAACAAATGCCCAAATCCGCGTGAATCTTTAATCCAACATTTCAGTCCATGTAGAGCTGGCAATCGAGCCGGCTCGAGCCCGGGGAAGGCCGCCTCGTCGAGCCTGTCGAGCCAAACGAGCCGAGCTAGTCGAGCCTGTCGAGCCTATTCGAGCCGGCTCTGTCGAGCTTTTTTAAAAAAAATTTGGCTCGAGCCGGCTCGCGAGCCTCGAGCCTAAACGAGCGAGCCGATCCGAGCCAGTCGAGCCTGTCGAGCCTAAACGAGCCGAGCCAAACGAGCCAAACAAGAAAAAAAAAATTTCGTATATTGAAGTTGTATAACTTATTCGATATTATGTAATGACCAATTTATGCATATTGTTTTCTTCAAGCCAAAAAAAAATTTGCATGATAACATTTGTATGTATCGCCTCCATTACGCAAAAGAAACACGAAAACAATACATCGAATAAACAATACACTGAAAGCATCCAATTTGAAATCAATTCGCAAAAGAGTTAACAATTAATACTCATGCATTGTACGAATCGAAATAGAAACACTGAAAGCATTCATTGTGCCATTAAAAAGTAAAATATGTTACAAAAAATTGTTTAATTGTTTGAAAAGAGTACAAAAGAACGAACCTACTCCATAGGGGTATCGTCCGATGGAGGTGGAGCAGCTGTGGGTGAGGGTGCCGGCGAAGTACAAAAAATTCCAGCCCATTGTCGGTTTTGTGCCTCGTCGAACCGCCGATCCAATGTTGCGAGGCGGACATCCATCGTGTCAAGCCGTCGTTGGACTCTCTCAAATGAATTCTCCATTAAAAGCTTGACGTCTTCCAAAGATGCCTCGATCCGGCGGGTTGTCGAAGGACGACTAGCTGCTGCAGCGCGTTGTTCTTGGTCGTACTCAGCCCCCTCGTGCTGGAGGGCCTGTGATGTCGAGCCCGGATGATCGCCTTTGAAGATCCACTCGCCGTCCGTGTTTTCCACAATACCCATTCTTGCAAGGGTAGATGTCGAATAGGTGTCGACTCTCCTAACCGGTACAGGTGTCTCGGAGGGAGGAAATGACACACCGTTTTCGTGGAAAATTTCCGTCAACAAAAGGTTGAACGGCATTGACTTGGACGAGTTTTCGAAAAGATCAATCATCCTTTTTAAAATTACATAACCAACGTTAAAGTTGGTTCCAGTGAAAATGTTATAAAGTACGTGCAAATCCATTCCACTCACATGATCCCTATGACCATCCCTAGGTAGGAGGTTATAGGAGATCATGTGGTGGACAAGACGAGCCGTGACGTTCAAGTCATTGGCTTTCGGTTTAGGGGGAAGGTGAGTGTTGGGATTTTTGACAACGGAGCGGAGAAAATCAGTGTACGCACCCGTTTCGACACAAGGAGGCTCGGTGAAAGCCTCATAGTAGCGAGGGGCTCTCTCGTTGTCATTACAGTGCAGCATCTCGTTGAGATAACGAGACGTGATGGTTATGCGTTTTCCGTACACATAACTAGACACTTTTAAAGGGTTCGGTGAAAAAGTAAAATTGGCGTAAAACATGCGAATTGAGTTTTCGTAATACGGGCCCTGGAATTGAAAAAGGTCAGACAAACCAACACGATTCAATAAATCGTGTATCGGTAAGTTACTGATGGAATTTGGTACGAAAACACGGCTTGGAATAATGGACTTGCATTGGAAATCAGACAAAAATTTTTGTTGACATTCTAAATCAATATACAAATAAGAATCGAACATGGGCCCTACAATCGGTTCCTCCGGAATCGAAACGGAGGAAGCCTTGGATTTTTTGGAAACTTTGCATTTTTTACTACGCGAGGTCGATGCCATTTGAAGTAACCTAGACAATGAAAATAATAAATATAAACATCTAACCTCCTAAACCGTATGTAAACTCGATGCAAGTCATTTTTCAGCTGAATTTATAGTTACCTAAGTTTGCGGTCGACACCTGAGATTTTGCGGTCGACACCTATCGAGCGGGATGTATCTGCGGTCGTCCCCTTAGCGATGCTGCGGTCGACACCTATGCTGGTTTCTGTCTCCAGAAAATCGCCGATGAGTTATTTCGAAACGTAGGTGGTTCCGTGGTTTGTAGAGTAAAGAGCAAGGGAAGTGATACGTACCACTACGTTTTAACTCGACGAGGGCGTCGGAAAGTGTCGTCGGACGTCTGAATGGCTCGTGCGGTCGACACTTGGATTTCGTTAACTTAAGACGAAACCCTCGCCGCTAGGGTTTTAAGTCGAAGCTCTGGTCGAATTGCGGTCGACACCTTTACCTTCGGTCGACCCCTACAACGCGCTCGATGGATCTGCGGTCGACACATTAAATGGCGGTCGACTCCATAAAACTCTCTGGACGGAGATGCGGTCGACCCCGTATAATACGGTCGACACCTTTTTCACGCTGGAATGATCTGCGGTCGACACATTAAATGGCGGTCGACTCCATAAAACTCTCTGGACGGAGATGCGGTCGACCCCGTATAATACGGTCGACACCTTTTTCACGCTGGAATGATCTGCGGTCGACACATTAAATGGCGGTCGACTCCATAAAACTCTCTGGACGGAGATGCGGTCGACCCCGTATAATACGGTCGACCCCTTTTTCACTCTGGAATGCGCTGCGGTCGACACATTAAATGGCGGTCGACTCCATAAAACTCTCTGGACGGAGATGCGGTCGACCCCGTATAATACGGTCGACCCCTTTTTCACTCTGGAATGCGCTGCGGTCGACACATTAAATGGCGGTCGACTCCATAAAACTCTCTGGACGGAGATGCGGTCGACCCCGTATAATACGGTCGACACCTTTTTCACGCTGGAATGATCTGCGGTCGACACCGTATACTCCCGGTCGACACCGTCAACGTACTTTATAATGCGCGGTCGGCACCTTCGTATACCTGCGGTTGACACCAAACGTAGTCCGGTCGACACTCATTGTATTTGCGGTCGACACTTAGATATATTTCATGCAGACGAATAAGATTAATTGAAAGAATGGAAATTTGGTGACATTAGAAAAGTGAGTAACAGAAAGAACAAATGTTAATGTTTATAAATTACAACGAAAGACAGATGTACGGGATACACGAAATGAAAAAGATCTTCGACTCGTCGCCGGAACATAACATTAACAGCTACTCTTCGAATTCCAAGTTCTTGAAATCCTCTTCCAGTTCGTCCACTCGTTGTTGGTCCCTCCGGACTGCGTCGCTCCAGTCCTTCATGCAAATGAGTGCCTCCACAAGCTCCGGTGCCAGACTTGCGCGTCGATCGTCGTATACGCGTCCACCTGCACTAAAAGCCGACTCGGAAGCTACAGTTGAAACAGGCGGTGTTAGTAAATCCCGTGTCATTTTAGCGAGCACGGGATACATGGCTGCGTTGGTTTTCCACCAACTCAAAATGTCGAAGGCCTCGTCTCGAGCAATTGGAACTCGATTGTCCAGATACACGTCGAGTTCACTCTTATCGAAAGCAAACGAATGCACGTCGCTTTCTAGTTGGGCGTCAATGGCATCCATAGCATTTAGTGGTATTCCGAAACTAGAACTACCACCGGACGTTGATGCCACATTGGACGAACTATGAGTTCTTGCCCCGGAAAATCTAAGTTGGTAAGTCTCAAACAAGATAGTAAGGTCTCTATGCAATGTGTTAGGATTGCATACGGGGGCGAAACCTAGGTTCTCCGAAATTTTATCGAGCATCAACTTCGTGCCCTTGATTTTATATTTCGGATGCATAATACTAGCAAATGAAAAAATTGGAGGTACTTGAAGCCAATATTTGTGAAATTTAAATTCCATTGAAGTTACGATTTCATTAAATGCATCAATTTTTTTATATCTTTCAAAGGTAGAAGTCAATCTTACGAACCACGGAAGCACTAGATGCGTAGTCGGATAATAAATTCCCGAGCATTCTTTGGTGGCTTCCAAAAATGGTTGCAAAAAGTCAAGAAATAGATTAGCCATATCACAACTACAAATATCCAAAGTAAGACATTGTGTCTTTTGACTAATAAAATCACAAATGACGTTCCAATATGGTTTAGCATTTTCTAACATTAGATATGTTGAGTTCCATCGAGTTGAAACATCGGTTTTTAGTTTTCGAGGTTTCAGGTTTGCCGCTTTGCAAAATTCTCGATACTCTTGTTGTCGGGCGTTAGACGAAGAAATAAAAGAAATTGCACCCCTGATTGCATCAATATGTGGAGAAACAAATTGCATGCCATCTTTAACAATCAAATTTAAAATATGGCAAACACACCGCATATGAAAAAGGGATGAATGACTACTATCGAATTGAAAATATTTTCTAAATTGATTAACACAAACATCATTAGCGGAAGCATTATCTAAGGTAATACTGAAAATTCGATCTCTTATGTTGTATTCTTGTAAAATACCAACAATGTATCGATAAATTGTGATACCACTATGAGGGTATTCACAACTCCGAAAACCTAAAATTCGTTTATTAAGTTGCCAATTCGCATCAATGAAATGCGAAGTGACAACAATATAACCGAGTGCATTGGGTGCACTCCACAAATCAGAAGTAATACATATAGACATCGTGAGCGCATGCGAAAATAAAAGAAGTAAATCATTTTTCATTTTTTCATACAATTTTATTATGTCGCCTCGCAATGTACTGCGAGGAATTCGCTTAAAACTTGGATTAATGAATTGTTGTATAAATTCTACGGTTCCCTCGTGATCAAAGATTGAGAGAGGTAACTCTCGCTGTGCCACAAATTTTGCAGCACCTTCTCGCATTCTATCATGCGAATAAACAAAATTTCCGGTTCCAAGAGCGTTTAATTGAGATTGCATACAATCTTTCATATGCAGTTGCTCGTGATTTTTTTTGTAATGCCGATTCATTGTGCTAGTTGTTGATTCATAAGCATAATGTTTGGCACAATATTTACATTGTGCCCTATTTTCTATTGTCATTCCTATTTTCACTTCTATTATTTGAAAATGTTTCCATATATCCGACGTTTTCGATTTCTTTACTCGAGGGCCAGATGTGGATGCTTGTGCAGATGGATGTGTTAATCCGACAGAAAACGCCGGCTTCCTAGGTGCAACTTCTTGCACCTCGTCGTCGGAAGACGGAAACGTTTCAAATTCTACGTATTTCGGCGGTGAATCCATAATACATAATGACTATTTTGAACAAAAAATCTACTTAATACCGTTCACCGATTTGTTGCAGCTTGTTAATTGCAGTAGAACGATGCTTGAAGGCTATAGAGTGATTTGCACAAGAGAGTTTACGTAAAACATTTATCAGCTAACCTCTACAATTTATAGAATTCACGCATAACAGCTACATGCGGTCGACCTTCCTTTTTCAAACGGTCGACCTTAAGTTACCGTTGCATATGGAAGTTATAGCCGTTACATTATAACGGTCGCCCCTCTTTATAAAAACGGTCGACCTTTATACAACTACCGGTCGACCCTATTTGATACGCGGTCGACCCTTTCACAACAATCATGCGTATTGCGGTCGACATTTAATTAGCGGTCGACACTTAAAAACGTTCTGTAACGTATAGCGGTCGACACCTTATTTTGCGGTCGGCCATCCAAATTTACATATGCATTAAGTGTCGACCGCGTGTATACTAAGTGTCGACCGCACTACAAGTGGTCCGAGCCAACCGAGCCAGCTCTCGAGCTGGCTTTTGAGCCGGATCGGTTGGCTCGGTATTTCCGAGCCCACGAGCCAACTCGAGCGAGCTGCACTCTCGGGCTCGGCTCGAGCCAGGCTCGAGCTGCTACAGTACCGAGCCAAACGAGCGAGCCAGCTCGTTTGCCAGCTCTAAGTCCATGTATGTTTTTTAGGTATGTATTATCGTTTAACTTAATTTTTCTTTGTTGTGTTGACTTTTCTTGTAGGCATAGTATAATTTTCTCTATATAATAAATTTGAATTTGAATTTGAATTGTAATGTAACGTTGAATTTATGTCGCTGAATTTGCTTTATCTTTGCAATCCTTATGCTTCTACTTAGATTCGACGATAAATGACTGCAATAATAAATTTAATGTCAAATTCTTTTTGGTTTTAATATAATTTACTTGGTAAAAAAAAGGTCAAAATCAGGCATAAGCAATGCACATCCTACTACCAAGCCAATAAAAGATGGGAACGGATGGGTAATAATGCCACCACTGAATTAAAGCACCCCCTTACACCCAGTGACTCTGCGATAGCTACTTTCGATGGCGACAATCGGGCTTCGTAAGAGAAACACGGACTCGTATAGATATAGTTCGGTTGATTCAGAGATAGTAAATTAGATATAAAAGTCTAAGTTCAACGTTTGCACTGTCATAATGTGAGAGTTGTTACCCTAATATTAGAGTAGTTCTTTAGAATGTCAAGTAAATGACTTTTATTTTTAGGCTCTGAATCACCGCGATTTATTTCTCACAAATTATCGGAGCAGGGTGTAGACCTGAGGCTAGAGATTCTAGCTTTTTTAGTACAATAGCGATACCATATTAACGCCGGAGGTGAATCGAGTTTTGTACGTCCGAAACCTGCCCTTCAACATTTCAAGCGAGGAGATGTACGATATATTCGGCAAGTATGGGGCCATTCGCCAGATTCGAATCGGTACCAACAAGGATACCCGAGGAACTGCTTTTGTGGTTTACGAGGACAGTTATGACGCCAAAACCGCTGTCGATCATCGTTCCGGGTTTAATGTTGCGAATCGGTACCTTATCGTGCTTTATTATCAGCCGGCCAGGATGAATAAGAAATTCGACCAGAAGAAGGAAGACGAAATTACTAGGCTGCAGGAGAAGTATGGTGTCTCCACGAAGGATAAGTAGACGGAATTTCGCAAGTAGGTTGCTCTCTGATTACTTTTACTTGATTTTTATATTCTGGTCAGCAACTCTCGTAATTTAAGGATCTTTCTAGGGCTTGATGAGCTCGTTACGTATGGCAGGGATGTTGATATTTGGATCTGGAAATCACGTAACAGGTATTGAGCTTCTACTTTTCAAAAACACCCCTTCTCTTTCAGCATAGAGTCATTATTTTCGTTGCTATTTGCTATTTCATATGGAATGGTGCAACTGCGTCTCTGACAGACAATTGTTGTGTTCGTTTTAGGCTTCAAAAGATGTGTGTCCCTGTGGCGTTTGAAATTCTTCCATTTCTGGCGTTTAGAAATTCTTAGTAAGTTTGAGTTTAGCTAAATTATCATTTTCAGGGTGATGTATGAAAGGATGACGTCTTTTTTCAATCTCCCCTTCTCAATTTGATATGCCTAAACTCAAACAAACACATCTCTCCTTTTTTCCAAATCTGTTCCGGGTTTCCTTTTCTCATCATCTCCACAAATTCGTCGTAGTTAATCCGACCGTCTGTTGGGTGTAATGCGTGTGTCGTTATTAAACCGCAAGTGCACAGTTTACAAGTAATATAAAAGATATCGATCCCTCGAGGAAAACTAGTAAAATCTTCTTTAAAAAATCAATGTGAAAACCGGATTGCTCAATAAAGTTGTGAAAGAGTTTTTTAAATTCTAAAATAAATTGCAAGTGTATAAGATAAGATGGAAGATGTGAGAAATAGTATCAAGAAATTAGCACAAAAGAAGTAAGAAATAATATCGATGAGAAAGCGTGGTCGGATTGATCTTTTGTTGCTGGAATCCTCGGCCACAGCGGAGGCTACGGCTGCGTTGCAGAACGATTGACTGAAATCGAATCATCGAATAACCGAGGCTGGCATGGCCTCCGATTTTTCTTCTTTCCTCACTCCCTTCCGTACATACGGTAAGGAAAATAAGTTCAGAATATCTATCATCGACTTTTATCAAAAACAGAATATAAATGAAGAGTAAATCAGTCTATTAATCCGTTCAAGGCTCGGGTAAATCCCTAATGGCATTTTAGGAAGATACTGAAACTCATTTTAGCTGTGGCATGCAGTCCAAACATGAGAGAAATTGTAAAACTAAACAGATTAATTAAAATAGTGCAAGCAACACATGAGTTTTCCCGTCAACAACAAATCAATCGAACCACAGACAATTTAGCTCATCATTGAAGCAAAATCGAAAACAGAAATTTGTTCATAAACTATCGCCATGCGATTTTCTCTGCAATTAAGCTCACCGACTAATGCTTCAAACTCAGGTCAAAAACCCAGAGCTCCTCAGCTCGTCGTCGGCTGCTAGAATGTTGATTTTCGCAGCTCCAATGATTTTCCCCGTATCTTTCGTCTAATTCTGTCCAAGTCCGAAAAACCCAGCTCGTTGCTGTTTTTCGGACTCTTCTCCTTCTCCGTCCTCTGGTTTTTCTCCTTCTCCGTCCTCCTGGTTTTTCTCCTTCTTTTGATTTTAATAGCTTCTCCAGCCGGTTTCCTTGCTCGAATCTTCCGGATTCTCCACTCCTTCTCTCTCCATTCTGTTTCGCACAATCCGCCTTCATCATTGAGCTTCGATTTTCTGTTTCGCGATGCCCCGTCGATTGCCCAGCCAAATAAACCTTGCACAAAAGGACAAAAAGACACGTAAACAGCTTCTGGAAAGATAATAAAATACCCAAGAAAAACAGCATCTAATTCATTAAAAATCACGTGCTAAACCCGTGCACCTCTGCTATAGCACATTTCACAGCAAACATATTTTTCTTTACTTCTAGTCAATTTTTGCTTACAATTAATCAAGATTCAAGGCTGTAAATAAGCCCATTTCGGGACTTATCACCGTCCTGAATTCGATCATTGAAACAAGTTCACATTATTTTTTCAAAGAAAAATATGATGTTTTTTTTGCACTCACATTGTCTGCATCCACTTCAGAAATGATCTCTTTTATATCTCTTCCATCTTGCATTCCATATTCTCTTAGAGCCTGTTCTAGCTCCTCGGTGGTAATAGCTGAAGAATTCAATGAACAAAAATCATTTTAAATCAAATAAAATCATAAATTCAAGAAATTAAAAAGGTTTCCTTTGTTCTTACCCACTGTTGTCTTTGTCAAAATACTGAAATGCCGAGTATAAATCTTCTCTGTCCATTCTGTTCATGTGCATAGTTGCTGCGATGAACTAATCATAGTCTGTTGTTCCATTTCCATCAGCATCAGCCTATAAAAGAAACACCAGAGCAATGAAAAATCAAGATTTTAGAGAAAGAAAGTGACAAAGAGAGGTGGGAGAGATAGAGAGAGAGACTTACTGCATCCATCAGTTGTTTAACTTCATATTCAGACAACCTAGTCCCTTGTTTGGCAAGTCCTTGTCTGAGTTCTGCAAGTGTTTTAGTTCCACTATTGTCTGTATCTATTCCCTTGAACATCTCCTTCAGCCCCCTCATTTCTTCTTCACCATTTTCTAGCAACTCGAAAATTTGTATTGTTTCTGAAAAATTTCATCCAAAAAGACATGGTTTTGGGTAAGACCTGCAAATATTTTCCATAGAAATGAACACAGAAGATGAAGATTTAGGGAAAAATACTAAGCAGTATGGAAAAAAAGAGCTATGCGCATCCAAAATAAGAAGAATGTTTTCAGAAGCCGTTAAAATATAGCAAACATAGTAAAAAGAAATAACAATGAGACGTTATATATGAAGAATTTTACGTGTAAACTCAAATGAGACATATTTCTCTCACTACATTCCATAAAAAACATAATAAGTGATGAAGTATGCTTACTTAGAACCTGGAAAATGCTGTAAGCCTGAGTTTTGGGTCTGAATTCAACATCTTCCTAGCAAGATCTTTTGCTCCGGGTGAAATTGACGGCCATGGATCACTAGTAAAATCGATATGTCCGCGTAATATGGCATTGAATATCCCATGTTCTGACTCTGCAATCACCAGACACTAACAGATTTATTTTATTTTACTGAATCTTTCTCCTTTGATCGATATTTATGGCAGAGAAGAAGAGGAAGATGAATGTTTTGCCTGCCCAAAAGGAGGAACACCGGAGAGAAGAATGAACAACATGACTCCAACACTCCGTATATCAACTTCTGGTCCATATCTTCTTCTTAATACTTCTGGTGCAAGGTAATATCACTTCCAACAATATCTTTGAACGTTTCTCCTGTTCATCAGAGAGACTTTTACATCATTTAATCTTCAAAATATTCATCAGAATATGAATTTCGTTTTATGAAGACTAAGAACATAGATTGGTGTCCAATGTTACCTTGTTTGTGAAAGACAGAAAGACCAAAATCTGTAGCCTTGAGGGGAGTCTTCGTTTTTGTTGAGCAAAAGAAAGTTTTCTGGCTTGAGATCTCGATGAATAACTCCCATGGAGTGACAAGTATGAACGATCTGAACAATGTTTCTGAGCAAAGACGCAGCAGCTCGCTCTGTGTAATGCCCTTTGGCGATAATCCGATCAAAAAGCTCTCCACCAGCACACAACTCCATAGTCAGATGGCCGGTCAAATGGTGCATTATTTGAACCTCTCTTCTCCGTCTTCAATGTCTTCTTTACTCGCCAGCTTTCTTTTGGCTATGTTTTGCAGGCAAGTTGATCGCCGGTGGCTTTGTGGGTGCACAAATGGGTGACACCGAACTTCCGAGCTCTTTCCCGATAGAGTAAATGGCTCGGACGTCTTCCATCGGCCGGCCGAGAACTGGGTCAATCGGAGATGGCTTTGACGGCTTGGTGGACGCCGCCGGCGAGCTTGTCGGTGTCGGTTTATTGGGTTTGGTCGGTGCGTTTACGTGGTCGGGTACAGAAATTTCCACCGGTTTTATCGATTCCTTTCTGCTTGCGGGCCATGCCAGACTTTGCCAGAGAACAACAGTTACCCATCGTTAGAGAGAGAGAGAGAGCGCGAAGAGTTAGAAAATGGCGATGGGCAAAGAAGAGAAAAATGAAGGGATTTTGGGGTTTGAAGGTAGGAATGTGGAGAGGAGAGAGAAAGCCATGCAGGTAACCATGGAGGAGGAGAGAAGATGAGTGACAAGTAGGAAGGTAGAGAGAGGGAGAGAAAGAGAGAGAAAGAGAGAAGGAAAAAAACGATGTCGGAAAAAGGAAAAAAAAACAAGAGCTTGGTTGGGGAAGGTGGAGAGATGCCTTGAAAAAGTCTTTTTCACCTGTTTTTCTTTTTCTTCTATTTTAACATATTACTAAATTCAGTTTATTATATTTTCCCATGAAAATTACAATTCAACCTCAGACACGATCTAAACTATAACCAATAATAAAGTCAAATACCGCAGTTAGCCGTTGTCAAATACATTTGTGGGAGTTGTACAGAAAGATAATGTTGAAACAAAACAGCGAAGAATTTCAAGCTATGAATCCAACTAGTGAGCGTAAAGCATGGCCCCATAGGGGGCGTATTAATTGATACGTAATCGATCGAAGACTACTTGAAAATGAAAATAACTCTTCTACTAAGAAATGAAATGTTCGAGGGTGGGGTATTTATTCATGAAGGAGCACCAAGTTTGGTTTGAAATTCCGGTTGGACTTGGCTTATTTTGGTAGTTTTCTCCAAAAAGATTGAGCTGCCAGACTTCTCAACATGGTTCCAGCTCAAAAGATAGATTATGGAGCCAAAATAGTTCAACTTCCGGGGGCGAGTTGGAGTGGTAGATGAGAAATCATTGGCCACATCCTCGTTCTCCATCGACCACTTCACTTCGCACCAGTTTACCTGGGATACGCAATCAATGGAGAATTCAAGTCTCTTACATTACAACAAAAAAAATTTGATAATTGGAGTCCGAAAAACAATGTTCGATTTTCTAGTAAAAAACAGGCATCTCTACATTTGGGATCTTCACCATCAGGACTGGTTTATTGTGATAGCCAGGACACTGATTTTTGAAGCCTCTCCACCATACGTACACCTTCCCAGAAAACAACTACTTAAACGCCACAGCAGCTGATTCCATTGAAATGAGAGGCAGCCAATTCTTCCTCTATCAGAATCTACCAACAAATAATCTTCTTGCTCATCGAAACTGGAAAGGTTAATCTGTTGGATTGAGATTCCACGGAATTTCATCGTGGATAAGGTGCGGAATCGACGGCCACTTTTTGATTGATGGGTAAGGTATTAGGCACCCTCGATGGAGTCCAGGTGTATACGAGCAACCCAATGGCAAGGATTATAGCTCCGTTGATAAAGCCGGTTGGAAGCGGCGAAGCAACCCCAATGTAGGGTAGCGGCAGAGTGAAAAGATATATCGATATCGGAACTGCCATCCAAATCCAAGATGAAATTGTTTCAGTTGATCTTATGATAGAAATTAACACATGAAGTATTAGCATACAAAGGTAACTGAACACTACCAGGGTGAAAACTCGAATGATTATAATTAATTATCTTTCTGAAGCCAACTTAGATAAATGACTACATATCCTCCAAAAGCAAATACGTAAATTAACTTAAGATTATCACTCTATTACATCAATTTTTTAAAAGGGAAAGGGTGGATTGGGAGCATACCTGAAAATGTTGATGCGAGGGAAGAAACAACAGCAGAAGAAATCTTTAAAAGATACAATAACGAGATGTTATAGCCCATGTTCACGATAATGAACAACAAGGGTAGCAAGGGGGCACCATCACATCCTGCATCAGTAATTTTTCGTGACATGTCAATTGACTTCAGTTTCCATGTATGTAATTAAACTTGACCTTGTTAATTGATATAAAAAGACACCATGCCTTTATACAGTATCTATGGCTATATTTTGAGAATATACAATGGAGTATTGAAGCCGGGAAAACAGTATCGGTTCGATTTTAGGAAGACGTGTGGATCGAGATTAACATATATTTACTGTCCCTAGTTAGCTGAGCCATGTGATCTTCCTGCAAGAGTATATACTCTTTATTTTATTTTTCAACAAGAGAGGGATACTGATTGAAGTTTCCTCACTAATTTTCAATAAAGAAAAAAGGAAGTTAGTCCTAAGTTTGAGGGTTTCAGCTTTTTTGGGTTATTTGACTCCCCCAATAGTTAAGATATGACGAATTTTAGATTGGCTAGTAAATCTAAGGTTTTTAGAATTTCTTTTTAGTTTGGTCATCTTCAATGGGAGAAAAATTGTTGTAAACTAAGATGTTTATCTTTGTTTTGTCTAGAGAAAGTTTATTCTCCTCTTCTTACTGTAATTTCTATAACTTTCATCGTATTTTGTTTCTTATAAAAAAATCACCTAGTAACAGCAAATTAGATAAAAAATAATAATTAAAGTGGGGAAACGTTTTATGCTTACATCTTAATTTTGTACTCTGATAACATAGTATGACAAGAAGTTTACAAGTCATTCACTCATTGTAGCATTATAATTGTACAAATATTTAAAACATATTACATCAACAATAAGTAAATGAAAGGCAAGCGTTATGTCATGAAATGAAATTAAAACGTAAAATTACAGTACAAAAGCTAACATTGCCCATAAAATACTGCAATCTCCTTTTGACAGGAAAGCACTAAAAAGTACAACTTTCTATTTTTTGAATTAAGAATAGAAATAAACTGGCATCTCAATAAAAGAAATAAAATACCCAAATTATCTTAAGTATGGATCTTTTCGTACCAGTTAAAGTTCCACTTCCAAGATTTAGAAAGCAAGCTGCACCATCAAGCATGTAATTTGGCAATTGGCTAAATGGAATACCCCATAATCTTGACAAGAAAGGTAGGAGAGCAAAAAGAAAAAGTGCCTGCACTTAGCATAGATTCAAGCCTTTTACTTTTATCTGGAAAATATGAAGAACAAATATTTGACGCCAACACATTATAATTTCTTTAAATCCTGACTGCGGAATACCTACTTGGAAAGCTGATCCAAACGAATTTACCACAAATAGATCAACAGTTCTTCCCTGTAAATTTGCAATTTAGTCACAATAACACCACCAAAACATTTTACACAAAAAACATACGTTTTCTCAAATTTAGAGGTCAGTATAAACTTAGTTCCAACATGACTTGTACCATCCTTTTAATTTGAACAAGCAAAGTGATCATAGGATTTGGAGCTGTGGAAATTTCTACTGTTTGGCTTCATTTATCACATGAATGATGTCATGGAAAAACACTTGTGAAGCATGGGCAGCATCATCAATGAAAAAAAGAATCTTAAATCCTCGTACATAAGCCACTTCACTAACCTTTAATTGTCGGGAAGCATTCAAGAATATTATTTCCTACAAATAAAAAAATTTCTAATTAGAGAGAGAAAAGTCATGCACATGAAAACTTTAGGATACTCATATAAGCAGTGCAACAACCTTCAAGACGGTGTCAGCAGCTTGAAGCAAGAATGAGAGTATCATTAAACAGCTCCAAAACAAACCAGCTTCCATTAGTGACCCAGCACTAGAACCACTGCATTAGGAGACAATTGTAGGTAAGTATCTACGGTATCTTATATTTAATATTTATAAAGAAATGTTGCCTGGAAAAAAAAATTAAATATGATAAATATTTTGCACATTTAATCTGATAAACGAAGCAGGTCCATAAAGCCACCAATTTTACAAGGCCTATAAACAATTATTCCATAACATGGACATAATTGTAAGCATGAATTCACTAAAATCCATATCAGTTAGTTTTTACAGCATTTTTATACATCATGCGACCAACTCCATCTTATGTAGTTGCATTTTTTATTATGGGAATGGAAAATCTCGCGAATTCATACTATTACGTTGATAGTTAAGAAAGTGTCAATACTTACAATGGTCAAGCTTTAAATGGAAATGTTCATTAATGTACTGAAATTGATTACCTTGCAACAGTTAATATCACCCCAATCCCTACAAGAAAACATCCAAGTAACTGATTGGGTTTGTATCTCCTCCGCAGAAAAATAATGGACAAGATGATTTGCCAAACAAGAAAAGACTGCAATAGAAGTACGAGTTCATGTTAACCATCAGACAACATGACATTGCAATGATTTGCCATTACGATCATGATATGTCAGTATATATCCCCTGCAACGTAATCATGAATGATCTAAAGGAGAAATCAAAACTAAGTTCTGTCAAATAAAATAATGCAACAAAAGTTCCTTTTGTTACTTGTTTTTCTTATTTGTGTCCCAATACAAGTAATTCGTACTTTGTTGCATCAGTTATTCCAACAAGGAAATTTCATTAAAGTGAAAAAGAAAAGATGGAATCATAACATTGTTGACTCATTGTATCAAACAAATTTTTTATGATGAATTTAATCATTTTTTTTATTGAAAATACTCTTTAAAAGAGTATTTAATATTTCTAATATATGTATTCAAGTGTTTTCAGTTTCACTTCATAAAATTGTTGACGCATTGTATCATATAAATTTTATATTATTTTTAATGATGAATTTAATCATTTATTTTTCATCAAAAATATTATTTAAAATGATATTTAATATTTCTAACATGTGTATTCAAGCGTAAGTCAATCACGATTTTTTTGAGTTCGAGATATAAAAAAATTTTCAAGGTGCGACCTTGGAACGCAGCGGTGACAAAGGTTAAGCCGAATTGCATTAGCAAATCAATTGTATTTCTCTCATTTTCTCTTTAATTAGTCTTTTAAATCACTTGAGGATATAGAATTCCAAAATCACAAAAAAAGTTAGTTAACCCTAAATCACTCCCTCTTAAGTTTAAAATTGATCTTACAAATATGACAGTAAAAAAATGGTTAATGTTGCCAGTGTTTTGCTATAATCCAAACCTTGGCTATTTGTATTTTAATGCATCCCCTATTCCAAGCACGAAACAGTAGCACACCCCATGAAAGCGATAACATAACAGATTGAAATGATGAAATGGAAGGAAAATGGTAATTTTGCAGTAACAGATTTAACATTTTCAAATTAAAGCAAGAAAATTGCGTACTGCCTACCTGAGACAAAATAGGAATTGATGTTCCAGAAAGAATAGCTGATCCAACAAAACAACAAACATGTGAGAAATATGAAACATAGACAAAGTTATTAAGTACTGAATTTTGCAATTTGCAATTTTACATAAAAAGTGTTATCATGACAGTTCTTAGCATTGATATAAAACACATGCAAAAATGCAAAGAAAAAGAAGTTACGAGCCAAAGTTAAACAAAGCCTAAGCTGGAACATCTATTAACAATGAAAGAGTAAGAGAAATTAATGTAAATCCTTGACAAAATAGAAATGAAGAAGAAAGATTAAAAAAATTTCCATGAAAAGTTTGATTTGATATTTCAAAACCAGAAGGTATTCTGAAGATGTAAATTCCAATGATCGAACAACGAAACTCTCATAGATAAAAAGTGACAACGATATGATTTGATGTACAAAACATTAAACATAAAATTTGGAAAATGCAGCAACTAAATTTTTCAAGAACTAACACCGCACAGTAGTTTCTTCACCTATTTGCCATACGAAAATCACAAATGAATTAATGATAATACTCCCACACGCTGAAGAATAACCAACAAACAAAAAATGGCCATTAAATGATGCAATCAAATGACCAGTTCAGCATTTCGCAGAAACAATTCAATATTTAGTCACTGCGATTGTGAAAGTGAATCAATTGAGGAATGAAAGAAAGCAAGAAAAGTATTACCTGCAGCAGCCATTCCAGTTGCGGCTGCAAGAGCTTCCAAAAGGCCAACAGCAAGAAAAGGAGCTTTTGGCATTGAAAGCATTTCTTTGGTAACAAAACCAGCTTGATATCGTATATACAGGATTGAGAAGTATACAATAACATATCTGGAAAAATTAGTTTCAAAGAAGTATCTGAGTTCATCTGTAATGGCTGATGCTGGTATGCCAACACAGCACATCGATAGAGAGTTGTAGTTCAATATACACTTCGTTATCTAATCAACATGATCAACATGTGAAAAGAAAACATAACCATAATTGTGAAAGACGCGGATTCTCTCTACTTTCAAACAGACATTGAAGAAAGTAGAGAATATGCAACTAAGACTATAACGAAAGGACTTCTGAAACAAACTCTCGATTTCTGATTAATTTTCATACAAACAAAAAGGATACATAAGGAACCATGCTGGTAATTTTTTATTTTTGTCACCAAGCATCAAATGAAGTCTAGGGAAAATCGGTGATAAAATTCAGTTGTTATGAAGAAAAAGATGAAGATTAAAGAATGTCACATGGACGGAGGAAAATAAATAAATTAAAAGCAACAGTGAGGGGGCTAAAAACAGTAAGCAATTGATGGGGGATACATGTGTGATTTTGCAAGAGAGATTGGACAATTTGCGAGGTAGACAATGAAGAAGACCCGAAAAGCAACGAGCTGCTTTCAGGAATGAGGACCACAGAAAGACGCATCATCTATAATACATCCAATGGATGGCCACGAGATAAGATCAGACGGGTACCAGTGACGCATTCGATCAAGTGGAATTAGACAAAACAAAGATTGTCCTATGCTCTACACAAAAGGTGCTGCGCAATGACGATTCTTCCGCCAGAGTTATACCAATGTAAATGGTCTACATTTCAATTCGCCCCACCATTTCAATGCGCCACTTAAATTCTAGCCGTCTGAAGTCCGACAAAAATATAAAAATGGTGGCTTACAATCGTTTTTTGTTCAGCAAGATTCTACCTTTCACCCTTCGGAAAAGTCAGGTTCCTGTACGGAACTCTTCAATCCGTTAAAACATTTCGTAAAAGCTAACATAATCATAATGGAATCCAAATAATTAACACGTAAGAAACAACAGCTTCACCGTATCTATCACGCAACAGGAAGATCACTAATAAAATCACCGATCTGAGATTGTTCATTTTAGCAAGGGGTGAGGAGTGGGGACACCATTGAAGGGTCATAGTTCCAATAATTGCAGTTCCACTGTACTGGGGCCAATTGGGTAAAGTCTCCATTTTTAAACACTCCCGTTAGAGTAGGGAATTAGCAAAGTTAAGAACTCTTGTGTAGAATTCGCCGTGCAATCATTGGGGACTAAAACTGAAGGCGGTTGAAGAAGTCCCACCCACCATTATATATAATTTATTCTAGTGATTGACCGAAGTACCCCTTGACTCCATTGTTGGGAAAAGCAAGCCAAATAATTTGAACCTTTCCAGGTAATTACATGACTTAAGAGAGTTTTATAACTAAAAAGGGGTCAGGATTATTTTAATTTAATATGACGACAAACGATCCTGGTAACAATTCATGGATTTGCACGTTCAAATCGAAACGAAGGGCGAAGAATGAATGCTGATGAGATTGGGATTGCAGTCTGCGTAGAGCTCCCAATCATAGTCAACAAAAGTAACTGCGACAAAGCGCTTTCTTCAAATAATATGAGACTGTCGTTTGTGACAGAGGAGACGAACATGACCCAGGAAGAGAAGGAAAAAACTACACGGAAAGCTTTCAGAGAGAAGGCTTCGAGGAAACTCAGAATTGGCTTACGCAATGTCTATTGGGTCTAGAAAAATGACGGAAAGAACGAATGAAATTGAAGAAGGGATACCCACCGAAAAATTACGAGTCGTTAAAATTTTATTGAAAACAGAAAATCGGCAAGAAAGCGATGAATAATACCCGAAAGTGGCGAGCTGGGCGAGAAAGAAGGGGTAATGCTTGAGAGGAACCAAAGCCAGTTTATACAGCACCCGATTTCCTACTCCCAAGACCACCGTAGCCGCCGCCGCTAACACCACCTCCACCGTTCGATTTCGATTTCTAGTCCCGCAATCATTTTCCCTCAAACTCTCCGCAATCGCACACTTATTCGCCGCCAAATCATCCGTACTCTGATTTCTCACCTCGTACAAGCACGCCTGAATCTTCTCCTCCTCTGCCCCATCCGATCGCTCCACCGTCCGCAATCGCGACGGCTCTGCTGCTTCCACAATAGTCAGCACTCGTCTTCGTTCATATGATGGCGATCGAAGAGCTATGCTCCGACGATTAACACTATTGCGAGCGTCGATCCGAAACAACTCAAACGTCGGTTCCGGCAGTTGCCTCGGCCCGCACCGTACCGGAGACAGACCGACGGACGCCGTTAAGCGGGGAGAGAACGACGTCATGAACCGGAAGCTTCCCCAGAATCGCAGAGAGGGAGAGAACTGAGATGGGAAGTATATAGCAGCCGCGGTCAAGGGGATGTTTAAATCGAAACGTTGTAAATCAACTCGGTCGAAAGAAAAACGTGGGACACGTGTCAATTACCAATTCTCTCACGAATTACCTTAGTGTACACGTGTCATTAATTTTCTATTTCCTGAAGAGGTCAACCTTCAAATAGCCACATGTCCGTTTTTAATTGGCTGATTGTCAAGTTTGGATTCTGACTATCGAGTTTCTCTCTCTTTAAACGTTGAAAAGCCCTAACTTCGCTAATCTGAAGCTCGTCGATTTCGTTCCCTCAAAGCTCGTCGATTTCGTTCTCTCGAAGCTAATTTTGGTGAAGAATTTCAAAGTCTTTGCTGAATTAATCAGTGCTCTAGATGGATTCTAGAATTTGGCATGAATTGATACACTTATCTTTGATTGGGAAAGAATATTCATAAAAATGGTCCAAACAGTACTTCTCAGAACCTTCCTGCTGAGAATAATCCAACATATCAGACGATAAAACACAAAAAACCCTAACACGATTCCCACGTTCATCAACCTCGTATCCTTTTCAAGCCCTGGCTCTTCAAAACATAGGCCCCTCTCATCAAGCAAATCGAACGGTCTTCATTGTTCCATGAAAAACACTCATCCTTGCTCTTCCAATACTCGATTTGGATCAGCATATCCAAAGGCTACTTGTAAAGAGAAACATAGTACGTAAAAATCTAATATTTGGGTATGTTTTCTTTGGGGATGAAGTAGCCGGAGAAGAGAAAGAAAGCTCCGAGAACAGTGGAAATGAGAGAATTTATGGTGATGAAATCTGGAGAAACTGCACTGAGAAAGAGGACGAGGGAGCTGGCCATTAGAACGATGACCCGGACTACCGAGGTGAAGAAAGTGAAAGCTTCGAAGGAGGGATTAAGTCTGGCGAGCCAGTACACCGTAAGAGAAAACAGTACGGCGACGGCGAACAGAAATGGAAGAAAAACAATGGCGTTTTCTATCATGTAGGATGATATTTCATAAGCTCCTCTTGAAGCTTCTTTCATTATAACCCTACGTTCTTGAAGGAATATGGGGAGAGCTTCGACTGACGAAGAAAGAAGAAAGCTTAAACTGAAAGCAAATAATCCCAACGTCTCTCCCACTCCATCTTCAGCTTTTCTCAATCTGATGAACATGTTGAAAGTAATTCAAATTGAAACTCTTGGAGATTAATTTCAAGATGAAACTCATGGAGAATAATCAAAGGTGAAACTCTTGAAGAAATAAATCAAAGGTGAAACTCATAGAAGAATAAAAGTTGAAACATTTGAAGAAATAAAATCATGGAGGTTTTTTGTTTTTTTTTTATTTAATGTTTATTTATGAGTTATGTTTGTAATAGCCTCTATAAAATGCTACATTGTTGTTGAAAAATACTCATCCCAAACAAAACATTTCTTTCTCTCTTCATCCAATTGTTCAAGAATTGTCTCCACCTCCAACAAAGTGGTATCAGAGCTATCCAGGTTTTTTTGAAAGATACTCATGGCGATCAACTGCATTTCGTCGATGAGCATTTCACAACCTTCTATGCCAATATTCAAGGGAGAAAACTATGAATATTGGAGCATCAAGATGAAAACACTCTTTAAGTCTCAAGAGTTGTGGGACTTGGTGGAGAACAAATATTCTGACAATGATGAAGAAGCGAGAACAAGAGAGAATAGGAAGAAGGACTCGAAGACCTTATTCTTTATTCAGCAGGCGGTGCATGAATCTATATTCTCTAAAATTGCAGCGGCGGAAACTGCAAATGAAGCTTGGTCAATTCTGCAAATTTCGTTCCAAGGATCAGCAAAGGTAATTCAAATAAAGCTCCAATCTTTAAGATGAGAATTTGAAACTTTACAGATGAAACACGGTGAATCTGTACAAGATTTCATGTCCAGAGTGGCTGCGATCGTAAATTTTCGACAAAGTCACTGATGAGACGATAGTTGCCAAGGTGTTACGGAGTCTAACACCTAAATTCGATCATGTAGTACTTAGTAGCAGCGATCGAAGAATCAAAATATTTAACAACATATTCTTTTGATGAACTAATGGGTTCTTTGCAATCCCATGAGGCAAGGTTGAATCGTACGGAAGAAAAACATGAAGAAAGAGCATTTCATGTTAAGGAGGAGACATAGGAGCAAAGGAACGAACCAAAAAATGACAGAGGGCGTGGAAGAAACAACTATCGTGGAAGAGGCCACGGTAGAGGAAGATGAAGAAATCAAAACGAATCATCAAGTAGCGGAGGCAATCAAAGTAAGGTCCAATGCTTTTATTGTAACAAATTTGGTCATATCAAAGCAGATTGTTGGAAACGAAAAAGGCAAGAACAAGCTTGTTTTGCTGAAAAAGAAGAAGAAGAAGAACTAAAACTCTTCATGGCATTCCAACAAAGAGAAGAAAGTGAAATTGTGTGGTATCTCGACAGTGGTTGCTCAAATCACATGACTGGAATCCATGACATCTTCGAAAATCTCGACAAAACTTTCAAACAGAAAGTTACGTTAGGTGACGGCAACAAGCTACAAGTGGAAGGAAAAGGAAATGTGGCAATATCATGTGAATCATGTAACACAAAGACACTCACAAATGTTTTCTACATTCCTAATCTTTCACAAAATCTGCTCAGTGTTTGACAACTAATGACTTCGGGGTATGTCATTTCATTTGATGAGATGAAGTGTGTGATCAAAGACAAAGAAACTGATCATCACATCATAACAATACAAATGACAAAGAACAAGTTGTTTCCTCTCAAAATGACAGATATGAATGCTCATGCTTTAAATGTCAAAGAAACGAACATGTCGGAACTATGGCATTCCAGGTACGGACATCTGAACATCAAGGGGCTTCAACTCTTGTATAAGAAGAACATGGTAATGGGATTACCAAAGATTGGCAAAATCGATGTATGTGAAGATTGCATACTCGGTAAGCAGAGCAAGAAATCATTCCCGATAACGAAAGTTGTGAGAGCAACAAAATGTTTGGGTCTAATTCATGCAGATGTAGTTGGACCTATGCAAACATCATCAAACGGAGGCAGCAGGTATTTTCTGCTATTTACGGATGATTTTAGCAGTATGAGCTGGGTATATTTTTTGCAGAACAAAGTAGATGCGTTTGAATGTTTCAAAAAATTCAAGCTGCTGATTGAAAAACAGTCTGAAAGAAACATAAAAATGCTAAGAACTGACAGAGGAGGTGAATTCACATCCTGCGAATTTGTGACATTTTGCGAGCAACATGGCATAAAACGAGAATTAACAGCTCCTTACACACCAGAACAATACAGTGTAGCAGAAAGGAAGAACAGAACAGTAGTAGAGATGGCAAGGAGTTTCTTGAAAGCAAGAAAGCTACCGAATACATTTTGGGGAGAAGCTATTTCCACGGCGATATACATTCTGAATTTGTCGTCGACAAAAGCTGTGCTAAACCAAACACGTATGAAGTCTGGTATAAACGAAAACCAGAGGTAAGTCACCTGAGGGTCTTTGGTTGTATAGCATTTGCTCTAATCTCCCATGACCGCAGAAAATTATATTCAAAATCAGTGAAATGCATCTTTGTGGGGTATAGTTCTTTTTCAAAAGCTTATAAACTTTACAATCCAGTTACGGGTAAAGTGATTATAAGTAGAAATGTGGAGTTTGATGAACAATCAAGCTGGAATTGGAGAAGCCATGTAAGTGGAGAAAAGATCAGCCTATCTCAAGATGAAGTTCAATCTGTAGGCGAGTCACAAGAAGATATTTTACGGCCTAATGAATCATCATGTCTCTCTGGTTCATCTTCTACATCAATATCCCCACAAAAATATAAATCATTAGCAGATATCTATGAGGTAACACAAGCTTTATTCGTTGCTGACCCATACGATTTTGAAGATGCAGTAAAACATTACGTGTGGCAAAAAGCAATGGATATTGAGATGGATGCAATTATCCGGAACAAAACTTGGGAGCTGGTAGATCGACCAAAAGATCGAGCAGTAATTGGAGTCAAATGGATCTACAGAACAAAGACGCAAGCTGACGGTATCATCAGCAAATACAAAGCCCGACTGGTGGTGAAAGGATATTCACAGCAGCCTGGAATTGATTATGAAGAAACATTCTCTCTGGTTGCAAGATTTGAAACTGTAAGACTTCTCATAGCTCTTGCAGCATATATATAATTGGTTTTATATCAATTCGATGTGAAGTCGGCATTTCTAAACGGTGAACTACAAGAAGAAGTATTTGTAGAACAACCAGAAGGATACAAAGCTAAAGGGCAAGAGACCAAAGTATGCAAACTTCTAAAGGCTCTCTATGGATTGAAGCAAGCACCGAGAGCTTGGTATAGCAAGATTGACAATTTTCTTATCCAGTGCAAATTCAAGAGAAGCAAAAATGAGTCAAATCTCTACATAAGGAAAGATGGTACAAAATTTTTAATTCTTTGTCTTTATGTAGATGATATGATCTATATGGGCAGCTCAAACTCGTTGATATTAGAATTCAAGGAGTGCATGGAAAAGAAATTTGAAATGACTGATCTCGGAAGATTACATTACTTCCTAGGTTTGGAAGTGAAGCAGATAGATAAAGGTATATTTGTGTCTCAAGAGAAATATGTTGAGGAACTACTCAAGAGGTTCAAAATGATGGATTGTAAAACTTCAGCAACACTAATGAATGCAAATGAAAAATTGCAACTCGAAGATGGCTCAAATCCAGCAAATGCTTGGCATTTTAGGAGTTTAGTTGGAGGACTTATCTATCTAACTAATACTCGACCAGATATAGCCTATGCAGTGAGTGTTGTATCAAGATTCATGAACAATTCATCAAGTCATCACTTCGGTACTGCCAAAAGAATTCTAAGATACGTGGCTGGTTACAGTGAAGTATCTGAATTCAATCTAGTTGGTTACAGTGATAGTGATTGGGCAAGAAATATTGATGACATGAGAAGCACATCGGGATATACTTTCAACTGTGGATCTGGAGCCATATGTTGGAGATCAAAGAAGCAACCTAGAGTCACACTCTCAACTGCTGAAGCAGAATACACAGCAGCAACCTCTTCAGCTTGTCAAACTGTGTGGTTAAGAAGAGTTCTGGAAGAATTATTTGTTGAACAGAAAGATCCAACGATCATCTACTGTGACAACAAATCAGCAATATTTTTATCAAAGAATCCCGTCTTTCATGAAAGAACGAAACACATTGAAATAAGAGTTCATTTTATCAGAGAATTGGTTGCAGAAAGATTAATTGAGTTAAAATTATGTCGTTCAGACGATCAAGTTGCAGATATTCTAACCAAGGCGCTATCAAAGAAAAAGTTTGAGAAATTCAGAATCAAGCTCGGAGTAGGAAGCTTTGAATTAAGGAGGGTGTTGAAAGTAATTCAAAGTGAAACTCTTGGAGATTAATTTCAAGATGAAACTCATGGAGAATAATCAAAGGTGAAACTCTTGAAGAAATAAATCAAAGGTGAAACTCATAGAAGAATAAAAGTTGAAACATTTGAAGAAATAAAATCATGGAGGTTTTTTGTTGTTTTTTTTATTTAATGTTTATTTATGAGTTATGTTTGTAATAGCCTCTATAAAATGCTACATTGTTGTTGAGAAATACTCATCCCAAACAAAATATTTTTTTCTCTCTTCATCCTATTGTTCAAGAATTGTCTCCACCTCAACAGAACACACTTCCTAGACCAGTCCACCTACCAAAGCCTGCATCGTTCTGGTCAGAAGCAGCTGTTTTGTTCTGTACGTGATTTTGATGAATCTCGAGCAAGGAAACACGATTTCTAAGAGACTTGAAATGCGGGAAATGCTTGGTTTTTGTTCTTCTGCAATGGTGGTTATAAATCAAGCCATTTTGGGTATGAAGAAATTAGCTAGCTTTCCGCTTCAATGGCGGATTGGTGGAAATGGGTGTTTGAGTAGTCTTCGAGTGAGGGTATGATTTCCATAGCGAACTCTGGAGGATTTAGTTGGATAGGGATTTCCATTTCCAACTCAGCTATTTTCTTCTCGAGCAATTCTAGGCAGCCATGGTGGACGACAGATCCGTGAGCGAGAATCAGAAAGTTATGAATATGTTTAAGAACTCTGTATCTGGGTTGGTGAATCGAAAATATAACAGTCGTTTGGTTTGATTTTGCCATTGAAGAGAGAAGCTCGATGATTTGAAGAGCAGAAGAGCTATCAAGACCAGAAGTTGGTTCGTCAAGCAGAAGAATAGGAGGGTCGTTAATTATATCCATGCCTATGGGGACTCTTTCTCTCTCTCACCTCCCGAAATTCCTCTCTCCTCTTCATCTCCTACAAAGCTCTCTGCAACGTGAGAAAGCCCTAGCTCGCTCATCAATCTATCCACCTTTTCCTTTCTCTCTCCTCCGCTTGCTCCGCCCAGCCTGAACTTCGCCCTGTACATTAGGGTTTCTCTCACTGTCAGAAGAGGAAGTAGGTTATCTTCTTGAGCTACAAATCCACAGATTTTTCTCAACTGAAGAGGATTCTTCACAGTTTGATTATTGACTCTTATACTTCTCGGCTCAAACTCGTTTCTAGCATTCTGCCGGCGATAATTCGAAGCAAAGTGGATTTTCTCCAGTACCGCTGGGGCAAAACGACGGCGAGAACTTGAGAGTTGTTTGCTGAAAACGAGACAGATTTCAGAACGTAAATCGGTTTAGGGTTCTTGCAGAAGAAGAAGAGGAAAGATCTGCTCCGATGAACGATGTAGGAAAGGTTTGCGACGGAGATTAATGGATGCTTTCGACGACGACGGCGAACGGTAGAAGGAAGAGGAAGGAGAGGTGGATTGTCGAGGGGAGTTGAACTCCGAGAAGAGAATCACAGAATCGCCTTCCATGCTCGCCGGAGCAGTAATGGCAGTTGATCAACTTCTTTGCACTGAAGAATTGCTCGGAAGAAGATGATGGATCGAAGAACAAGAAGAAGACAGGCTTGATATAATTGGTTGAACCGAATGCATGTTATTGTTCAAAGTTCTTCGAGGATTTCAAGGTTGTTAAGGTAGTTGGTGAGGAAAGATTTGATTGCGAATTCTCAAGTCCTAGGTTGCCCATAAAAAATACTTGTGGCATGTTAGAGCTAAAGGAGTAGAATAACCCCGAGTATGTGTTGGTTATGGAATTTTGGACACAAGCAATTTTCTTAGATACTTAATGCCACTTAGCATTGACTTTTCTATTTCATTAAATAGAAGAAAAACACTCGTGATAGTGGTTAAATAAAAACCACCCACAAACACCCATTTCCTAAATCACACTCATTTCCTAAAACAAAACTACCCATTTCCTAAAACAAAACTACCCATTACATAGATAGTGGTTTAGGGCAAACCTCCACTTAACACACGTAAAAGAACTACTTTTGACTGAATTAAAAACAATAAAATAAACAAGATTAATTCCAACATTCTCCTCTTTAATCTTGTCGAATTTGCTTAAATCAGTAACACTTGATCTTCGTTTATTGCGGGTGGACAAATTTGATCGTCAATCTTCAACATCAGCAATGTTGGTTCTTCTTCCGTCTCGTCGATGAGATTAGCTTTCTCATCATTCTGATTCTCCTCACAATGTGAGGCAAAATGACCATACAAATTACATGCATAGCATCTTATCTTTTTTATATCGAACTTCTGTGGCTTGTCTTCATCAAAACCACGTCCATTTCTACGTCCTCGGCCACGTCCACGTCCACGTCCACGAGGTGCTCCCTGAATTCTGGTCGCATCTTTAGAATTTGTTGCTTCATCACGAGCCTTCCACTGAGCTCGAGTAAGAAGAATGTGATATCCTTCTTTTTCATCACGGTCCTTCAATCTATCTTCATGAGCTTTGAGTGATCTGATCACCTCCTCCATTGTTTTTATTGATAAGTCTCCAAATTCTTCAATGGTTGAGGCGATTTGGATGAACTTGGGCGAAACCGAACGTAGCATCTTTTTTACTACATACGTTTCATCAACGTGTTCTCCCAATTCTCGTAGTTTGTTGAGGACGGTTGCTACACGCCCGGAGAAATCATCAACAGAGTCTTTATCTTCCATTCGAAGACCCTCCAATTCCCATCGAAGTGTTTGTGCTCTCACTTCTTTGACTCGAGCGGCACCGAGATGCATGGTCTTAAGTGCATTCCACGCTTCTTTTGCACACTTCTTCGCTCCGAGTTGCAGCAACATCTCCTCATTGATTCCTTGGTAAATAGCCGCCAAAGCCATTTTGTCTTTCCTTTGACTTACGGGTTCTTCTGATTCCACAGCTTCCCACACTCCTTGAGCTTGCATATACACCTCCATCTTGATTGACCATGCTGAGTAATTACTCTTCGTGAGTAATGGATACTGGAGTGAGACACTCCCTTCACGCGACGGAGCATTGGACGTCGCCGTACCTTCAGTTACGTCACCACCGCCACCTCTAGCGGTACTTGATGAAGAGTCGTCTCTCGGCATGATTTTTGGCATATACGAAGATGGCTCTGATACCAATTGTTGGTTATGGAATTTTGGACACAAGCAATTTTCTTTGATGCTTAATGCCACTTAGCATCGGCTTTTCTATTTCATTAAATAGAAGAAAAACACTCGTGATAGTGGTTAAATAAAAACCACCCACAAACACTCATTTCCTAAATCACACTCATTTCCTAAAACAAAACTACACATTTCCTAAAACAAAACTACCCATTAACATAGATAGTGGTTTAGGGCAAACCTCCACTTAACACACGTAAAAGAACTACTTTTGACTGAATTAAAAACAATAAAATAAACAAGATTAATTCCAACAGTATGATGTTTTATTTTACATTTTTATCATTTCTACTATGGTAACAAAAATTTCAATACTGGATCACTAGAAAGAAGAAGGAGAAGGAGAAGAAGGAGAAGGAGAAGGAGAAGGAGAAGGAG